>JAIGNY010003333.1:715000-725000 GCA_020152595.1 Chiridota heheva
AGTGGTTATGAACGTTAAAAGAGAGTTTAAGATTGCAAAAATAAGGTAAAATGCGGAAAACTACACACGGCGTACAACATAAGATTTATATATTTTCCGTACCACTTTATTCAACTTTGTTTCCAATTCTTCTAAGGTTGTTTGCTTTTGTTCCGCTGTGAACACGTAATCGCATTTTAGAAGTTGTATATGCATAATCTCATGTTCATTTCCTGTTTTATCAAAGATTTTTTCACGTTTCTAAGAAAGTGAATTGGTATCTTTTTAAAGGAAAGGTATCATCATATAAATACTTTCAGAAGTGAACACCGCCGTGCTGGTAACGTCACTTCCGGTTTCCAGTTTTTGTTATTGATTGCTGAAGCTGATTGCCATAGCAGGTCTAATAGGGCCATGCTATTGCAAAAACCAACTATTAATGATTATGTACCTCCAAAAGTGATTAATACGAATAGGAGTGATGATAAATTAAATGATTTGAAGAAATATCTGAACATCGATGTAGTAGGTAGATTAAGTGATAGTTTTGATTTTTTTTTACAAACTAATGGTGTTAGTCATTGATTGATCAAACTTTAAAAGTTCTTTGTAATATTTCACTAGATGCTGCAGGTAAAACAAGTGTGATCAAAATCATCAATGGTAATCATCTATTAATATTGATGTATAAATAAAAGGGAAAAAAATCAATTTGAAGCCATGGTTTAATAGTGATTGTAAGGAAAAACGTCAAAGTTACCTCATAGCCAAAAATGATTTGAATAATCCTGACAACTATAGAGGCATAACTATACTTAGTTGTATGGGTAAGCTCTTTACATCTATTCTCAATTCTCGTTTATCTGATTTTGTTGATGACATGGGAAATCCTTTGTGAGGAGCAGGCGAGATTTAGAAAGGGTTATAGCACTTTTGACCAAATTTTCATACTGAAAATTTTAATTGATTTTTCTTATTTAAAAAGCAAAAGCTGTATTGTGCTTTCATCGATTATCAAAAAAAGCATTTGACTCTGTAGACAGAGTTGCTCTTTGGGAGAAAATAATTGGATATTCTATTAATGGTAAAAGACTGAAGGTTATTAATTCTATAATCATCTGCAAAGCCATGTGTCAAATTAGGATCACTAAGTTCAGATTATTTTACATGCAATGTCGGTGTACGACAAGGAGAGAAACTCTCTCCCATTCTTTTCAATCTATATATCAATAATTTGGTACATTACATGTCCAAGTCCTATCATCAGTCCGGAAGCATGCCTATTAATAGGAACATTTATAACACACGAGAATATTGAAGTCATGCAGCCATATTGTTCAGATGTTGCGATAGAATGTCACAGTTTCTGATTTATGTACTTGAAATATCAAATTGTCATTGTGTTGAAAATATTTTGAATTTTCAAAATGGCCGTTTCCCGCCTAAAAGCCTAGCTCTATTGTTTATTATTTCTAATACTTCGAAAACGGCGTCATGAACATATCAAATGGGATCATATCAAAAGTTTTAGCCATGACAGTAATGAAGGCATTTTCATGAGTTTTAAGTTTCCCCTAGCAAAGATATTTTCCCCAGAGATATTTTCAAATTTGAAATATGTAACATTCACAAGGCTTTAACGTTAGGATAGCAAAGGATCATGGGAAATATTACAAAATGGCGACTTCCATGTAGCAAAATGTTCCGAGGAAGATAGGAATGTTGCCGGACTGATCATGGACTGACATCTTTTAGTGATATTGTTCATCAAAGTTTAGACACAACAGATATTGAAGTATATGTAAGTTTATATCTCGTGCTGTATGCTGATGGCACCATTATACTGGCTGAATCTGAAGCTGAACTACAAGCAGGGTTGAACTCATTGTACCTTAATGCTTAACCTGGTTACTGGAAGTAAATCCTTGAAAAACAAAAGCCATGGTATTTTCGCGAAGCAAAAAAAGGAAAAAAGGAAAAATAATGGGGAAAAAAACTTTTCTTTCAACGGTCAACAAACTATCTTGGTACCATAATGAACAATAACGGTAAAGAAATATTTAGTTGATCAAGCCAGGAAAGCCTTCCATGCTGTCCAGAGAAAAAGTAGAGATCTTTATTTACCTATTGATATTCAATGCAAACTCTTTGATTCAATGATGCAACCAATTCTGCTGTGTGGCTCAGAAGTTTTGGGTTTTGAAAATGTGCATGTCATTGAACAATTCTATTTGAAATTTTGTAAAACTTACTTCATGTTAAATAGTCAACCAAAAGCAATGTTGCTCTTAGTGAACTTGGAAGATTATCACTCAATACTGTAATTCAATGGAAAATGATAAACTACTGGTGTAAAATGAAAATGATAAGCTACTGGTGTAAAATGAAAATGATAAGCTACTGGTGTAAAATGAAAATGATACGCTACTGGTGTAAAATGAAAATGATACGCTACTGGTGTAAAATGAAATGATACGCTACTGGTGTAAAATGAAAATGATAAACTACTGGTGTAAAATGAAAATGATAAGCTACTGGTGTAAAATTTGTAACTCAAAGCATTACAAATTAGCTAACATCTGCTATAGACCTAATCCACCAAATGTAAAATGACGTCATCCGGCGACAAGTTTGTAAACAAACCAAATTTTGGTAGGCAAAGAGCTAGCGCAGCGCAAACAACCAAATCGTACAACGCAGGAGTCAACAGAAAACGTAAGCAAATAAAATACATTCTCGGTGATTGATCCAAGGCAAATTTTGCCTCTAAAATACTTTTTAACTTATAGAAAGATAAGATAAGATCAATTTATTTCGTCCACAACAAAATATGGAAATTTTTTGCCCTGTAGCAGAAAGTACGAAGATATCTAAAAAGAAATATAAATATAAAAGTTATAAATATAAAAGTTACATAAAAGTTAAATGAAAAACAGTAAAAAAAAAAAAAAATTACTTGAAGGGAACTGTTATTTTATTCTGAAAGCCTAATTTGGCGTCAAAATCACAATTTGTAAATCAATTCTTAATTGTATTATTATTAGCCTATTAATAAGCCTAATTTAAAAATGTCAGCCGAGGGGCTAACGTTAGAGCCGATATTCGATAACGCCGAACTTATTAGTTTTATCGTTACAAGTTACATAGTTTAAGTAGACTTACTGTAAAGTTATTGTACTAAAATTAAAAGAAGAACAAGTGTAGATTTCGTTTATAGATTTCGACTAAATTCCTCTTCAAAAGCCTAAGTTAAAAACAGACCTAACGTTAGGCCTACACAATATTCAATTTGTGTATGGCATAAGAATTAACACAAACGTATAGTAATACTAACAAATACTAGGCAAGAATTTAAAATAGAACTTCGATAGGGCAGAGGTATTTAGGCCTCAAAGTTAGAAAAATATATGCCTTAATACGTTAAAAGGTTTTGATCACTGCGTGATTTGGGTATGAACTTTTGTGCTACAAATTACGATTCAATTCAAACTAGGCCTAGTGAATAAATTACACAGCACAATGCAAATATGGTACTGCATTATTGGCCCTTCAGTTAAGTTATAAACTTTAGCTTAATTTAACTTAAGCATTGTTTTTTGCATGGTACCCACTTATTTTTGACTACATTTAGGCCTATCTCTTTAACATATGTTTATGTACCTAGCCCACTGTATTATTTTTAACTCTAACTTTGTAAGTTTTAACACTACATGTAGCCTTTCATCTGACAACAGTACTGAAATGCTCATATTTAACTTTTTATTGACCGACCACATTTGGGATGCAATGAAATTATGTTTGAAGTGAGCTTGATGATCCTTTCATATATAAAATCATTGGTAATTAATTTTCTGTTCAAGTCAAGTTTAGGCCAAGTTAGTCAAAATAGGCCTATGATATACAAATATTGGCAATGGGTGTGGCAAAGGTCAGTCAGCAAACATCTTACTGTAGTATACACTATAGCCACTACATGGCTGCTATACACAAGAATATACAGGTATTGCCTTGCAAGTAGTGCCTACTGAGTGAGGTGTTAATCTCACTAGTTAAGGTGAGGCCTTGTTAAGATATATAATAGCAAATATAAATTCAAACGTCAGTAATAGATTGACAAAAAGACAAATACAGCAAAAGTAACAAACCATAAATTGGAATGAATGTTAAAATCTGAGACATCTAAAGAAGCTGTCCACTTTCCAAGTTTTGATGATAGTACTGTGTGAGTATATTATGAACATACAATACTTCATTTCAGTCTTATCTCCTCATGAAGTTTGATGTTTAATGTACTTTCGGTGGTGATATGGAATTAAAAAGTGTATGAACTTGGTGTGTACATCAGCAGGTATTTGCAGTCATTCAAATGATCAATTTTGCATTGTGCCACAGTGCCTTGAAAATCATTCCCTTCATGCAGCCTAGCATGAATATCAAGCTTTCTAAAAGGTACAACATTTCTTGGTATTTACATCTACAATTTATGGTCATCCTATATATCTATGATCTTATATCGTTCAAAAAAGTGTACAAATAACCTTCATTCAGTGGCCCTTGCTTAGTTGAGAAAAAAACCCTTATGGTCCATCCTAAACTAAACAGTATGTATAAATCACAGAGATAAATCCCAGATGAAATCCACATCTAGATTTGATATAAATCACATGCATAACCAGATAAAGACATGCAATTTATTTGTATGTAAAATGTACATTCAATCAATTTGATATCTACCTTGATGTGTTCATATGTAATTAAGTATTATTCAGCTCAGTGATGCTTTCTTTAATTTTGGATGGCCTAACTTCAGTGGGTTTATGGTTTAAATTAGTAGGTAAGCCTACTGGTTGAATACATATTCATATGTGCAGTTTGATTTTACCGATTTTGGTCCTACTCGGATTAACGGCTTAGGCCTAACGTTATATCTTTTGAGTTTGACAATATTTGATGAAAGTTTTGATTTAGGCCTAATGCTTAGATTACAATCTCCGAAAGAGTTTTCCAGTGATTAATGACTGATTAATCGAATCCGTATTTTCATGCGTGAACACCAATACTGGCCTTTGGTTAAAAAAAACTCGTGCAAAGTTCAAGTTGGAGCTTTGTTTACTTGCGAAAAAACAAATTTTCAGTTAAAATCACAACCAACTGTGTAGATTACTCCCCACTACTATTCTACGTATAAATTATTGACTACACTCAAGCGTTTTGTGCAAAATTAATTATCAAATTGGTAAAAATAACCCATTTTACATTGATATACCGATAAGCAATTGAGCACAATATGCGTAGTTTGCGTACGTACAGTTTTCCCGCCCTGTGCCTAATTTGCCTGCGCTTGTAAAGTTCCCGGATGGTAAACACCTTTTGGATTAGGTCTATACACCTTTTCAAATCGAGTTTAGTCGAACGTGAAACGTCAGGGCACTTTAGCCAATAAAGTATTGATTTTCTCATTTGATAATATTCCATAAAGATAAAGCTTTACATGCAGGCAGGTACATAATAAACATATTAATATATCAATATTTGGCTTCTTACATAGATAATAATTTTCCTGAAAGTGTTTCACATTTTAAATGAAAATTTGGTTTTCAAGCATACATAAAGTTCACCTATTTAGTGAATTATTAGTGTAGGCAAGAGAAAAGTATGCATAGATGTAATGTGTTCAATACACATTTAATACACTCTATATTCAACACACAAAAGTGCATGTACACATCTACACTATCAAGTTGCATAACAGGTATACGGCCTAATTCGAGCATTAAGAAAAATCACATTTGGATGATCATGCATATAATCTGAAAATATGATCTTGTAATGTGATAAATAGACCATGTCTGTTTTTTTTTTATTCATATCATTTAGCTGAAACCTGGTTAAGGTGTAGTCAGATAACATCTGACTGTAGTATACGCGATAGCTACTACATGGCTGTTATACACAAGAATATGCAAGTATTGCCTTGCAAGTAGTAGTGCCTACTGAGTGAGATATTTATCTCACTAGTTAAGGTGATGCCTTGTTAAAATATATAAAAGCAAATATAAAATCAAACATCAGTAAATAAATTGGCAAAAAGACAAATACAGCAAAAGAAACAGAGATAAATTCCAGATGAAATCCACATCTAGATTTGATATAAAACACATGCATAACCAGATAAAGACATGAAATTCATTTGTATATAAAATGAACATTCAATCAATTTGACATCTACCTTGATGTAGTCATATCAGTGTAATTAACTATTACTCAGTGATGCTTTCTTTAATTTTGAATGGCCTAACTTCAGTGGATTTATGGTTCAACTTAGGTAGGCCGACTGGTTGAAAACATAAATCATATCTGCATATTTTATTTATTTTTAACCTATTCTGGTCTACTCGGATTTACGGCTTAGGCCTAACGTTATCAAATTTGATTAAAGTGTTGAATTAGGCCTAATACTTAGATTTCAAGGTCCGAAAGATTTTCCAGCTATTAATAACTGATTAATCGAATCCGTATTTTCATGCGTGAACGTAAATACTGGCCTTGCTTAAAAACTCGTGCAAACTTCAAGTTGGACTGCTCTGTTTACTTGCGAAACAACAAAATTTCGATTAAAATCACAACCAACTGTATGAATTACTCTCCACTACTTTTTTGCGTAGGTACATTACACGTACATACGTATAAATGTTATGTGAATTGTATAAGCTTTGTATTGTATGCACACGTAAAGTAGGCCGATCTAAATTTGCGTCAAATTTCCAACTGCTCTGCCTGGATAATTCTTTTGTTATGGGGATTTTTGTTGTTGTTGTCATATTCCAAGAGGATCCGATCTGTTTTCCATTCAAACTCGCAAAAAAGGAATACGCAATAACCAGGTAAGATTTGAAGTTAACACTTGGCCTCACGTTACGTTCGATGCAAGTAGTTGTACAGTGAGATAAACATCTCACTCAGTATGCCCTACTTGCAATACTGAGTGAGACAACCTAACACAAACTTCCATTGGGATTTTCATTTTGACCTATCATGCGACCAACACTTTTACAAATTATGATGGCAAAACCATTACAAATAGTACTGACGAGCTACCAATTTGATGACAATAATATTGTAAACTTATTAAATACATTTTTTCTCATTACATACAACAAAAAAGAATGATTGTCGGAGCTAATCGTTTACCTTGATAACTTTGTCCGTACGACTCGCGACGGGCGTACACAAGTAACGCACAGCTCAGGTCAGATAACGCTGGCGAGTGTTTTCAGATATTCGCACTTACGATTTTCCTCGAGAGACAACAAGTCACCAGCGCGAGAACAAGTTTACATCACTTATTACGATGGAGGAGCATGTTTGATATACAATAAAATATCATTTGAGCGAAATAAAATATATGTGGCAAAACGGTCGAAATATATTTAGGAAAAGAATTTAGGCCTATACAGCTAAAAGAAAGTCTAGCTTATAATTGTTCTTCAGGCAGTTATTGCATATTTGTTTTAATGAGTTTCATGTCCATGTCGTGATGCTGAATACATAAGTGTAGGAACGGGGAGGGCAGAGGGAACGTGCCCCACACAAAACTGAATAAAGTGCCCCTTTTGAAAATGAAAAGCTCACCCCAATTACTGTCAAAGGTGCGAGAATTTGTGGCGGAATTTGCAGACACTTTTAAACAAATATTACAAAAGTACCTTTTAGAAATGAATACTGCTTGTGTTCAGAGATTATATCTACTTGTGGGGGCTGGGGTGGGAGTTTTATTTATATTAAACAAAAATGAAATTAAGACGATAAGTGTTTTGTCAATTAAATTGTAGACCTGTAACAAAATATTTCGTTCAAACAAAACTCATATATTTTGGCTTAGTAGTTGTCATACTCTTTACCCCGGACCAATTCAGCCTCATGACTCATACCAACATGCAAAGTGGGCGGAATTTTCCTACCGAAAGTGGGACAACGTCAAAAGTTTGGGGGAACAAAATTACGCTAAGATGCAGAAAATAATTTTTCAAAAGTTAGAAAGTCGGGAACAGTGTGTGTAGGGGGGGGGGGGAGAGGGGTGGCCTTCCTTTCAATTTCTCTCTCAAATCCCGCCTGTGTACATGAACAACGGTGACCGATATGGTTAATATTCTCGTTTACATTCACCATGTGGTATATGTTACCATGCCAATAGTGTGCCCCGACATCCACGACATTGCTACTCGCAGGGCCCTCACTTAACATTTCTTAAATAATGCACACACTTTGCTCGCTAAAACCATTCCCGAAATAAACTCCGTACAGTCTCTGATGTAAGGGCGCGAATCTTTCATGCGTATTGTTGTCAGATCTCGTTCATACTTTCAACATCCAAGCTTTATTACTATTGGTACGCACGCTAGTTGTTCGATTTAGTGGTGTACGCCCGCGGATTCTCTTGACTATAGTGTTTTCAATTAATTAGATACAGACACTTCAACGCTTTGTAAAGTAAACCATCGTGGAGAAGAATCAGTAAAATAATTTCTTGTTTTAACCAATTTACAACAGCCATTAAGGTTTAAACCGTAGGTGCCCATTAAAATTAAGTCTTTTTGAGTATGTTGATGCTATTTTTACATAGTAGGACGAATATTTTAACTTATAATTACAAAAGGCAACAGCCACAAATTCGTCGCGGAAAGGCTTATTTTAAGCCGTGCGTCGTCAATACTCGGTTACGCTATTATGTTGAGCAATGTAAACGTGTTCCACGTTGTAATTTGCACAACGACTTCTGACTGTACAACCGATGCATATGGCTACAGTACGCAGTCATATGTTATCTGACTAGTAATTGTAGGCCCTAGGTCTAGTGTGCACGTTAAAATGTTGTTTTTGTTAATGGAACATTGTATGTTCGTTGGGGTTCACATTCCCTCAACATACGAAACATTAAGAATATTTGTGCACAATTGGAACACAAAAATAGGACGAAATTGACAAAAATCGTTCACATTTTGAAAGTTGATGTTCAGTGCGGAAAGCCTAATGGTATGAAATTGTGCTGTTGACCTCACTACACAAAATGTAAAAATAATATTGAGAATTTTCGGCAGCAAATCCCTTGTTATCTGCGAATGAGACAACTAGTTTTGCATATCGGAAAATTGTGTGAATGAAGAGGATAAAAATTATACAAAGTTTTCTGTTTGGTATGGAATTTCCTAACCAATTTACGCTACCATTTAACAGTCCGGCAACATGCCTAAATGGGAACCTAAATGTTCCTATTAATGGGAACATTTTGCTACATGGAAGCCGGCATTTTGTGATATTTCCCATGATCCTTTGCTCTCCTAACGTTAAAGCTTTACGCAATGTTACATTTTTTAAATTTTAAATTCGTCTGGAAAAAATATCTTTGCTAGGGGAAAATTAAAACTTATGATAATACCTTTATTACTGTCATGGCTACAACTTTTCCACTCCCATTTGATATGTTCACCACGCCGTTTTTGAAATATTAGATCAAACAGACAAATGTGACATTATTTAAATGAGATTTCCGGAAAATACCGATTCCGATATGAAAAGGTCTTTATAGTTCTTTTCGAGCTCAACAAATAAGGTACATATTGTCACCCATGGATTAAGTGTGTGAAGGACAGCCTTATCAATTGTGGTTTGTCAAACATTTGGGACTCACAACATGTTGCAAGCACAAATTGGTTGCAAGCAACTCTGAAAGAAAGATTGATGAACCATTTTATACAAGATTGGAAATCTGATATTTTCAATTCTAGTAGCTGTCTTAATTATCTGATTATAGAATGTTTAAACAGAATTTTCACATGGAAAGTTATCTCTTCACCGTCTCTTCAAACATTCAAATCTTTGTCGTTACCTTATTAGCTTCAGGTGCTCAAATCATAAACTACCAGTTGAACTAAAACAATCTTGTCTGATCGTAAATGTAGTCTTTGTGACTTAAATGATTGGTGATGGACCAATATTAATTCAATTGCAAGCATTTCTCAGA
>JAIGNY010003333.1:730000-765405 GCA_020152595.1 Chiridota heheva
AATTTAAAGTTATGACAAATCAAAATTTGCAAAACTTTTCAGCATGTGCGAAAGTGATTATGTATCAACGAGAATACAGCTAAACTTCTTTAATGTAATTCTATGTATTCCGAGAATACAGCTCGGCTTCTTTAATGTAATTCTATGTATTTCGAGAATACAGCTAAACTTCTATAATGTAATTCTCTGTATTTCGAGAATACAGCTAAACTTCTTCAATGTAATTCTATGTATTTCGAGAATACAGCTAAACTTTTTTAATGTAATTCTATGTATTTCGAGAATACAGCTACACTTCTTTAATGTAATTCTATGTATTTCGAGAATACAGCTAAACTTCTTTAATGTAATTCTATGTATTTCAAGGATACAGCTTAACTTGTATAATGTAATTCTATGTATTTCGAGAATACAGCTTAGCTTCTTTAATGTAATTCTATGTATTTCGAGAATACAGCTAAACTTTTAATGTAATTCTATGTATTTCGAGAATACAGCTAAACTTCTATAATGTAATTCTATGTATTTCGAGAACACAGCTAAACTTCTATAATGTAATTCTACGTATTTCGAGAATACAGCTAAACTTCTTTAATGTAATTTTATGTATTTTGAGAATACAGCTAAACTTCTTTAATGTAATTCTATGTATTTCGAGAATACAGCTAAATTTCTATAATGTAATTCTATGTATTTCGAGAATACAGCTAAACTTCTTTAATGCAATTCTATGTATTTCGAGAATACCAACAAACTTTTTTAATATAATTCTATGTATTTCTTTTCCAAATTAATGATATGAAAGGTACTCAGAAAGAGATCTACTGCTAGGTATGGTTCAAAGTTATAATAATTCTTTCTCACTATAGCTAACTTCTCCCTTTCAAAATATTTGGTAAACGACCAAAAAAGCGCAACGTTTGCTATTTAGGTAGCCTATAACCTATAAGTTTAAAAATGCAGTAAAATAAACAATTTCTAACCGATTTAATGGGACTTTTTGCTGTTTGTATGGTTTTTATTATATTTTAAAAACATTTATATCTTGATATTTTAAGGGGATGCCACTTGATGCCCCCAAAGAAATTTATTGTAAGTAGCATCTAATCTGCGTTGACTTATATTTTACAATCCTCGGATAAGAGAAGTTGAATGTGACCAAGATTTGTTAATCTTTATCAGGCCCTCAATACAAATGTAGCGAAAGAAAACAGATCATTTTCAGTAACTGACATAACTCTAAGTTAAAAACAAATACATTTTCAGCTGCTATCTATTTCATACATCACAACTTTTGCATACAGCACAAATTCTTCCAAATGCCCATATCACTTTCAAGAATATCATTAGCCCATTTTTTAAAACGTCACCTGCCTATTATATAATTTATTGGAATCAAAAGATTGCTAACTTAATTTATCTTTGGTAAAAAAGTGTCTAAAAGCATGTGAAAACCAATGTGCATGGTTTACCTATCAAACGTTGATGTGAAAACTAACGTGAATCATTTACGTATTAAACGTTGATGTCAAAATCACTCACGTGCCTGATTTAACTCTCAAACATTAATGTAAAAACCAATTACGCGCATGATTTACCTAGGACACGTTGCTGTGAAAAACAACGAGCAATAAATACACACGCACCATATCATTCATGCAGCAACGCGCATGATTTACCTATGAAACGTTGATGTGAAAAACAACGTACATGATTTACCTACCAACTTACTCTAATTGTAATAGCAACTTGTAACAAACATTTATGCATTTTATAGCATTCATTCAGTTCGTGTCAAGGAGAATTTTGATATAAATTTTCGCGTAAAGGCTTAAACGATGTATTATATGTTATTTAACCATAGACGTAGTAAACGGGGAAATAAAAACCAGGAAATGACGTTAATTCCTTTTTTTCCCCTGCACTTTCTTGAATTTCAAATCTCATATAACAATCGTACATTGTTAGTTTTCATGCTTTTGAAATTGCAAAACCAAATTATAGCAGTCAAATAAAGGATGATATTTTCACTGAATGGAGATATATTAATATACCGTTTACGGTAAATACGCCTTCACAAATAATGGGCACATTTACACAAATATACACACAAGCGTGCACCCATACACACGTACAAAAAAAGACGTAATATAACGTTTTTACAACTTTTTGTAACTGTATAACGTTACGTGTTATATTTGTCGCCCAGGCCTATTGAACATTTTGTATTATTTGCGGCAGCATGCACCAAAGTTTGATGTTTTTAAGGCCAATCTTTTGTCTGTTCTTTGTAGCCTATGTACTGCTCTAAAATGTTTAAGTTGATTGGTACATCTTGGAACTAATATTCGTCGCGGAATTTAAAGGTTAAAGACATAAAGATAATTGTATAAATCTAAAAATAAAAACTCCCTAGGCATGCTAGGTACATCCAATCAGCTCCGTAAACCACTTTCGTGATGCAAAATGGTCAACAATATTGACGCTTAGCATGGTTTGTTTTCCAATCCTTTTAAATATTGTCTCCCAAAGACTGCCAAATTGAGCAAATTGTGGTTAAACATTTGATTCTTGCGTCTTTGGCGACAGCTCAAAGAAAAGCTGTGACGATTTTACAAATATATTTTAATGTTTTTCCATTAATACTTGTTGTTGTGTAGGCAATTTTAACAAGAAGTGACAAGGGAGAATTGCCCTTGGGTTTGTAGATGATATTTTTTAGTGGAGGACTTGCAGAATAAAATGTCCATCTAATTACAACATCATTAAATCATCATTGTAGTATAATTTCCACATTTGAGTTTAATATTCAAGGCAAAATTTTGGGGATAAATTTAATTTGTTGATTCATTTCTTTCCCTATAGAAATTATAACTTTGAATATAAACCGTCACAAATAAGTGGACGGACATTCCTACAAATTTGTTCTGAACTAAAGTCTGAAAAGAAACTTACTCTGATTTCGGTTGAGCCAGGTAGAGAGTCATCTAAAAGTCTTCACTTCATCTCTGATTGCGGACGTCATGGTTTCGTTTCTTTAAATTCTTCGATAAAGTTGAACATCAATTTCAAAAATGTCACATTTTATGGCACTCCATACTAATGTGGTGGAGTGAAACCTCTTAACCCAAAACACACCTGCAGGGTTTTGTTGGTGTTGATATCTACAGTATGAAATTATACAATTTTTATGCCTGCAGTATGAAAGGAGTTAAAGAGGCGATATCGTCATATGTGCACAATATTTAGAATTTCTTTTAAATTTATTGATTGGTTGAAATTTTGCTGCGCGATTCGTTGTCTCGTATTGCAAGGTATACTATTTAAAACGCCTTTAAAGTCATCACACGAAGTAGCCCAGATGCTTGCAGCGATCGCAAGTAACCTCTTTTTTTCAAATCATGCCGTGAGTTCAAGCCCCGGTAGAATCGTTTATTTTGATTTTTTGCTTTCATCTTCTTCTTCTTTTTTTTTCAGTAATTCTTATTTGGTGACTATCATTGTAGTATTATAATACTAAAATTTCACTTTCGCTTTCTGACAAAAAAGCATCAATTTTGAAAAAAACAAATAAGTTTCTCGTCACAGTAACGTAATGCGCTGTGCATATAATTATGCACACACAACGTACATGCTAGTGTTCGGCTGCACTGTGTGGTACAAACAGACAGAGGATCGGATCTTGCCTCCATAACCGGAAGTGACGTCAAAATAAAGTATCCTCTATTTTTACCGTATTTTACTGAGACGAGCCTCCCTCTTTAATTCTAATATATATTTTGAAACCTGCCAGTTCCTCTTTTAAGAAATTTTCCCTACCAGGTAGTCTCTTGGGCAATGGGGACCTCGTCATCATGCAAAAAAAAAGAAAGAAGATTGTCATGCCATGTATAGGTATGTAGCTGTTGTGTTTGGGTAGACAACGGGAAACAATGCCGTCTGCTACACAAAATGTATCGCCATTAAACAGTTAAAGATATAAACAAGAGATTGCATTGGAGAACATTGAACCTGCTGTAATTAAAATAATACTGAAAACATGAATTAATGAGCGTGCACTCACAGTTCCCATGGATTCATATGACTAAAGTATAAAAAGAGGTTAAAATTAATTTTTGCAAGGCAAAGACTTTGGTACCCAGTGCCTTCAAAATCAGTTTACTGCGTACCAAGTTTTTTTTTGTTTTTGCTTTTCCACTGCGTACCAACTTTGGTACAGTCAGTCCACTGAATAAAAGAGGCCCTGATACCTGTGGTATAAAGATAATTCATTTGGTACATGTTTTGATAAATACTATTAAATAATTGGAGCAGTATGAAATTAGCGGCTTAATGAGCTATTTTTGGGACCCGCACTATGAAAATTATGAAAAAAGATACCTGCTTGAGTGGCACAAATATATGTACCTCGTATACGGAGCGTCCTACCCCCCGGAGACGTTATCCATGAAACATTAAGCCTAAGTAGTACATAGAGAGGTTAACATGATAAACACATCAAATAGAAACAAAGATGAGTTTTCAAGCGCTCCACCGAAGCTTTAATAGAATGTGTCAGTATGATAAATACAGGAAGTTCATACCACATCCGAGATGCTAGTCGTGTGACCTTTGTGCACCAGATAAACACGTTAAGGAGTTTATGAAACTAGTAAATATTTGTAAATTAAAGTGGTCCTGCCATGGGGGTCAGAACTAACGTTGAATATGTTAATTGGGTAAATTGATTTACAAAAATATAACTTTTTCAGCACAAAACTCAACCGATTGCAAGAAAATTGCAAAAGAATAATGCTTTTTTCGTCACCATGACAAAAAAACAACAGAATGACGTCATTTTGGGACGCCTGTATGTAAACAATGCATCGATGCCACGTATAACGTGTGGCCGCTATGAAATTACACAACTAGTATCGATAGCATCTCTGTTTGTTCTTCTAAAATATTATTTTCCAAGCAAATATTAAACAAAATGCCGCAGCGTTGTGTAGTTGGAGGATGCAGTAATATAAAATTCTCAAACTAAAAGTCGTTTATCTCAATGGCAAAGGGCAACAAAACAGACAATTCTGGACTTGTTTTGTGCACTTGACATGAAGCCAGTTTTCCGGGCTTACCGGGTACAGTGTCATATTCAGTTCACGCCAGATTGTTACCCTTCTTCGATTTAAACAGTAGCTTGACCGCATTGTCTCTGACATGAAAATTTTACTGTTCCGCGAGTAAAAAAAATTCAAACGAAAAAAACAGAGAAAGAAAAAAATAAATAAGACTTAGAGGAAAAAAAAAAATAAGACTCAGTGAAATTCAAACTGATAACCTCTCGCTCAAAAAATGAGGCCCGTAACCGACTGGGCTACTTAATCAGTTAAAAATTCGTATAATTTATTTTATATATAATTTAATTTATTTTATTTATTGTGTCCATATGCCAAACCGTTCAAACGTAAACTAACAAAATGTTCACAATTTCTTCAAAAACTTTCAATTCAAGTGCAAAAACGCAAACGGATATGCTTGGATGAACTATTCCGTTCACGTAGGCCTGTTGACTAAACGTCAAGCGACAGAGACTTGAACATTGGTAAATAAAACTTTGTATTTCCATTAGACGTACAAAAAAAGGAGTAGATGTTGTTGCAAACACTTTAATTTCATTATGTTTAACAAAATATTACCTGCAAAACCCTTAGAATTTCATGCCGACTACGCAAGCTTTATAATGTAGGACCCTGTAAGGGCCCGTGTAAGGGTTGTGAGCCTGATCCTTCTTTCTTGTCTGCAAGCGGTTCAAATTCAAAAGAAACGATATCCCTTCATTTTGAGAATGTTCTTCATTTATTTCCAAATCATTTTAATCATAGCTTAAACTTGAAGATGACAAATTAAGATCTGGACAGTTCGAAAAACTTTCGCAATCAGACGTTATTTGTACGTGTTAGTATGTGTGTGATGCATTGTTTATGATCAGCAGTCCCTGAAATGACGTAGAAAACTGTTCTGACGTCACAAATCCCTTTCAATTTTTTTTCTCGGAGCAAGCAATAAATGATCAATTTCTAAGTCCTTTTTCATATGATAATGGGCTTATTTCTAGACTTTCTTGACGGGTTATATAATTTAGGGATATGAAAAACCTATAACAGATTAAGTCTCAATTGTTTAGAAGGCATGGCTGGACCACTTTAAAAGATGTTTTGATTATATTTTTAAGAGAAAAAAAATACGGTTTAAACGTGTGTGTTTTTTTTTTTTGTGTTTTTTTGTCGTTCGTTTCCTGTGCAATTTCACAGATAAAATATATAATGAATGACTTTCATGATAGACGAATGACGATGGAAACGCAATGGCCCAAAGGCCTAATACATTTGTAAAATACGAAGATAAAAACATATTGGTTTATATACCAAAAGGTTATAAGCATAGAATATAGATGCCAAATCTTAGAAACCAGACAACTTATACTGATGTATTCCAGTATTCAAAATACGACTTACTGACTTACGTTTCTGTAAGCTTACAAAAGGTCTGAAGGTTCAGAACTGCCCTCACTTTGGAACATTTCTACGCTATTGTCAGAAATGTAAATTGTTTTCATTCTTTCTAAGAAATAAGAGTAGCTGCTACTAAGGTCAAGGTTTTTTCGTCACTTAAAGAAATGATTGAATTCATTCATATAATAGACGACTATTAAATTTTATGTATTTCTACAAAATGGAAAGTTCTTTTTTCTTTTAGAGTGTAAGGTACATACGTAGGCAGTAGGTGGGCAAAGCATGAAGCAAATTGCAAGTTGTTTAACTGTAAAGTAAAGTGCAAGTTTGATCCCATCTCAATAATTAAACATGAAGTTCCCAATTAAACAAGATCTAGGATCTGAAATTATGACATCACATTGTACGCTGCAAGTTCACTTTACAACATAGTGGTGAAATGCAATTATCTGATTACTCTAAGTAACGAAATTAGATATAAACATGTTTCTTTTCTTTACCAAATTCATCATTTAATAGTCCTCCATCATATAAATGACGTTTCACGGGAATATTCCTTTAAAAGTCCATCTGGAAGCGGAGTTTATAACTCTGTGTCATAATCTAGAAAGTAACATTCGTTCTTTGCAGATAAAGAGACATGCATATGATAGACCAATGTATAACATATAAACATTTCTTATCAGATTGAACTTCAAATGCGAAGGACATCCCATTATCATTTTTATCATCGAATAATTTCCTGGATACAAGTAGATAATTTGCACTGCTTCATTAGGTTTTAATAAAATGTGGCTGCTAAATGAGGAAATCCTCTTTAATTTTCGAGAAATCTGTTCGAAATTTCGGAGGAAAAAAAAAAGCTATGACTTTTCAAAAATTTTCTTCATTTTTAGAAGAATTTTCACTTTCTTCACTTTTCGGAGAAAAAAATTCTACAATTTCCGCGGAATCGCTGTAAATTGCGGGAAATTTTGGGTAAAATGTTGACGAAATGTCCAACAACTTTGCTCATTTCCCTTCAAATTTATGAAAATAATTTCCTTATAATTCCTTCCTTCCTTTTAACCGCGGGGATAACGCATGCAACCGAGAAGTAGAAACTTTCTTTCTATGGGGGTAGGGGAGAGGGGGTCCCAACTTTCTACGCCTCTGGTCCCCCCTCCCCCCTTCGCAATATCAAGCCATTGTATATGGCCCTTGAATGTGTTTTTAGGGGGCTTACACCCCGGAAAAAATGAAATGCTAGACACGCCCCTACCTTCAAGTGGTGCAGAAAATTATGACCAAGGCTTTTGAGTCAGTAACATTCGCCCAACGAAATTATAGGACTTATGAATACATTTTCTAATCAATTTCAGTGACCGAGATTTAGGAAAAGAATTCTGAGCTGTCCGCCGTGTTTTACATCACAAATTTAGCATAAAAAAAACATTCAATCAAATTGTGATCCGTAATAAAAGTCAAAAAATAAAATGCTTAGATTGTAATACTGTTTTTTTTTTTTTAACAAATAAAGAAATTGTCAAAATGTCCATCGATTATTTAGAAAATGATAGAAGCTCACTTCATTTTATACTGGCATTTAATCACATTGTTCAGTTGTTAGACAACATAAACAACGGTGTTATTTTCACAGTTCATATCATGTTCAGCACAATCAGTACGCCAAATTAAATTTGATTATTCTCCGCTATTCGAATGAAACACGTAAGTGTTATCTACGCACAAGAAATAAACAAGTTAGAATGTCTGTTTACTGAACAGATCAATTTTCATTCCATGGATACCACTCTGAAATCTCTCCGTTCTTATTTTTGCTTGCTTGTGTTGTAACTTCTTTTTCGTTTGTAGATTTACCTGCAACCAAACACCTTGACGTAGATTTTTTTTCGCACTGCAAAGCGTTTGATCCTCACCACCACAATGAATAACACTTCATTTTTGAAAACACAAACAAACATTTCAAAGAAATAAAATGATAGGAATTGTTTTGATTTTTCTCTAGAATTATTTGAAGAAAATTATTTGTTATTATCAGTCATGATTACTAAATTATCCACTGATTTTACTGAGGCCGAAAATTGTAGTTGTGAAGTTTTAAATGATTTACATATATAAAGGTTCTATATATTACAGTAAACAAGAAAAACTGTTTTCAGATACTGCTTTTGTGACTTTCAAAACAAAAAAAGAGAACAAATTACGTAAGAAATACTTCAATTCTCACTTAAATTATCTCTATTGCTTTCCATCTAAAGTATTCGCTTATATTCATTCGGGACTTCGACGCTTGTATATTTAATTTCATTATATTTAATGATATTGAAGGTTAAGTTTTGCTACTTGCTATGTTAAATTGAATTACATTTCAACACAACAAAGGATATACGCACCGCTGTGTGACATCTTATCGTATTTTGTGTCATAAATATGTTATATTATATCGTGCCGTATCATTTTGCATTCAATTAAAATAATATATTGCAATGCATTATTACATCAAATCTATTCTATTTCTTTGCATTGTATATTATACTACATTTTCTGAAGAATCAAAACAACAGTCAAGTGCACGTATTTTATACACCAGCCTGTACATACAGACATGATGATGGACAACATATGTAAAAAGAGAAGATGAGGTGTACTGAAAAGGTTCCAGTATCAAAGGAATTGTTGAAGATTATTATTACATTGGTTATTTTAAAACCCAGTTCAACGTACCAAACCCGGGTTCAGCATAACTTCCACATGTGAGGTGCATATACATATGCCGTCCGAGCAGGTGCCTTTTTTTTTCTCATCATTTTTGTAGTGCAGGTGTCCTTTTTTTTTTTAACAGAAAAAAAAAAGTACAGTAAAAAAGTGTCTTTTTTATCCTTTTCGTAGCGCAGGTCCCAAAATGAGGTTTTACTTCTACTTCTTTTAAAGTGCAGGTATCAAAATTGTATACTTTCATACCACAATTACCGAAAAATATGTCATACTGCGGGTATGTTTTTTGGGTGGTGGGCTGCACGCCCCTACCACTTTTAGTATGAAGTGCCCCCCTCCCTCCTCCCCCAGGGAACAAACCTTATTGACAAGAAGTGATCAGTGTCGTAACAGTGATGCTTGTGCTGTTACGGACATGAAGGGTGAGGTTCTTGACACAGATTGTTAAAAAAAAACGTTCTTGTCTGCTTGTGTTGATTCGTGTATACGTTTTCGGCGTGGCTTTCACCAATTGTTTCTTTAAGTGACCTCTATTTTGTGTAATAAATAGGCTTGATAATAGGAATATTCCACATAAGTCTGCAGGAATCAACTGAAAGATGATCGTCTGGAACTTATTGGGTATTTTTATGACATAAGATAACAAAGCAGAGCACCTGCTTCTTTATATTATTTGAAGTTACTACACAAGCTAGTGTAAGATATTACTGGTTCTGTATGGGAGTGACAAGCGGTCAAACGAGATTTTAAAGGTTTAATTTCTAATTCCCATGTGCTTTGCATTTTTTTTTAAATGCATACCAGGGCACAGAGTACGAGAGAGGGGGAGTGAGTCCGAGTGCATCCAGCGATATCTGTGCAACCGTGAAAATGTTGACACTTTACTCTCGACTTGACATTTTTAATTGGACACGAAGTCATTTATTATTGTGACCAGCTCGGGATCGATAGGTTGTGACCAACTCGGGATCGATAGATTGTGACCAACTCGGGATCGATAGATTGTGACCAACTCGGGATCGATTGATTGTGACCAACTCGGGATCGATAGATTGTGACCAACTCGGGATCGATAGATTGTGACCAAGTCGGGATCGATAGATTGTGACCAAGTCGGGATAGATAGATCTATGGCATGACATGACTCAGACTTTCTATCACATCTTCTTATAAATAATTTTGTTCTCACATTTGTCTTCAAGCTTCGCATTAATTTAAAACCGTTGCATTGTCTAGAGGTGCAGTGGCTCAGTGGGTAAGGAACTGCAACTTATCTTAATGATTTGGGTATATGCACCATCTGTAGCGACCCAAAACGTTTAGTACTTCCTGATAAGGTTTATTTGTGCGTTTGATACCAAGATAATAAATATTAATTTCAAAACTTTATCACAAAATAAAAGCAGGAGTGACCCATTCGACGCAGACATAGATATCCGTTTATTCCCATAGTCCAACAATTGCATATGAGGAAAACTAACCTCCAAATAATCAATATAGTAAAAATGCTAAGAATATGAAATAGGCATGCAAAACTAGTTTACTCTATAATCCTGCTTGTATTTACACCAAAGGACTCCATGATATAGTCATTGAGCGGCATAATTCTGTTATTCAGTAAACTTTATATTCCTATACTGCTGACTCAAATATAAATTATATATTCTATACATGACAAAGGCTTCTGCTATGAGCTACATGAGTCGAGGTAAACATTATGTAGGTCGCTTATTCTCCAAGATGACTATTTCGGTTACAAATGTAGGACGTACAAATATCTCAAATAAATGTTTGTGTATTCAACGGATTAAAGCAGCCAACAAGGTCGTCAGCAGCTTTGTGAATGTTCACGGCATTTCTCTGTTATGTATATTACTGAATAATTTCCGGGGAGAATCGAATAAATATACCAAAATAAATCATGTAGATGCATTATTTTGCATTTAAAGGCCATCTATCGTGATTAAGATGTGACGGCGTACAATTCTTTCCAAAACGATACTGATTGGCTTATCAATGTAAGTACACACTGTACCATTGTGTTTTGACCAATCAAAACACAGGATTTGAATTTCATTTACTTCGTACGTTAGAGACCACAACTAGCCTTTACGTTACCTAGCTGCTTGGTAGTTGTTTATTGTTATGCATAAATTCGTTTCCGAAAAAACTAGTATGTTGAAGAAAACCTCTCTTGCTGTCACCATAGGCAGGCTTTATTTATTGTATACAAATTACACAAAGTATCTCACAAATTTTATGTCCACAATATATTTCAACGCATACTGACATATATGTTACCGTATCAAAATTATCCGAGAGGTATAAAAAAAAAAAAAACACCCATGCTCTACCAGAAATATTCTCCACCAATTGTTTTTGTTGGACAGTTGGATGGACGAAACATTTTGCTAGGATCACGCCTGATAATTAGGCAATCACTAGTCCTAGGTATCTGACCCTATTTAATATTGATTTATGCAAAAGGAGAGTTAAAAGCATTCTCATTGGTCAGAAGTCAGAGAGTGCCAAATCAGCAAGATTGGGTGGAGGGCAAATTTCTGCACATAAGCACAATTTGGATTGATGCTTATTACGAGATTATTAATTATTTTAGCAAGACAAAACAAAGAATTATTGATGTCATAACCACTTGAGCAGACTGTCACAATGTCTTAATTCGAATCTTAAGGATTATAATAAGATGACAGAAACCAGATGGTCAATAAAGGTAACACTCTAGAGTCTCTGCTCTAAAAAAATAGATGAAAAATACTGATGCTACTTTTTGGGAAAGGGCTTTACTAACCAGCATTTAATAAACAAATCATAAGAAAATATGATGTCATTATGACAAGGAAAAAAGTTTATAAACCCATTATCCCTGGTCCATTAGCCCTTAGCCTAGATTAAATTGCACATCAGTTGTGGAAGGTTTCCCAGGTAATCTTAAAATGATGATAAGTAGAACACACAAGAACACTCGATGTCTCAAGTTCCTTCATAATGATCTTAAAGAAATATAAGGAGAGACTCCATAACACTGGTATCTTAAGCGTGCTCAGCAACTTTTAAGCTAATGAAATAAGACTTTGACCAGAACCAAAAGATTATGTGGTTCCGATGCTTTTTCTGATGGTGATTATTTTTTTTGATAAGTGTTATTTCATTGCATATCATGATAAAATTTTTGACATGACATGAATCGGTCTTGAGATATCGTGTTTACAAGCTCATTTCAGCAAAATCATATTAAGCCACACCCACTATGCATACTAAAAATTTCAATGTATTTTTATATATTTTTTAGAATGAACTTGTACAAACTAGCTAGCATCATAATTCTACAAAATGTTAAACAAAACAGACACGTGATTGTTAAAATGTGAGCATTGCAATATTTTTACATTAAGCCCCGCCTACTAATTAATATGCGTGACATCACTACCAAAACAATAGGGCACATCTACAGATCATAGGTTATCTGTGTACAGCACATGACGTGAATCCAGTTTGTCCTTTTTAAGATATACCATGTCTCCAAGCTCTTTTTAGCAAAACCATATATTAAGCCCAACCTACTACGCATATTAATGAAAGTCAACGATTTTATACAATGTACACACTAGCTAGCAACATGATTATATTAAATATGAATCAAATCAGACACGTGATTGTTAAAATATGAGCATTTCAAGACTTTCACATTAAGCCCCGCCTACTCACTAACATGCATGGCATCAAAAATAATACGGCACATCTACAGATCATGGGCTATCTGTGTATCAAGTATGATATGAATCGACTTTACTGATCTTGAGATACCGTGCTTTCAAGCTCATTTCAACAAAATCATGTTAAGCTCCGTCCACTATGCATATTAATGATATTCAACATTTTTGTACCACGAATATGTACACACCAGCTAGCGACATAAATGTATTAAATATGAATCAAATCAGACACGTGATTGTTAAAATATGAGCATATCATGATTTTCACATTAAGCCCTGCCTACTCATTAACATGCATGGCATCAAAAACAATATGGCACATCTACAGATCATAAGCTATCTGTTTACCAAATATGATATGAATCGACTTTACCGATCTTGAGATACCGTGCTTACAAGCTCGTTTCAACAATATCATATTAAGCCCCGCCCACTATGCATATTAATGAATTTCAACATTTTTGTACCATGAACATATACACACTAGCTAACAACATAATTACACCAAATATGATACAAAGCAGACATGTGGTTGTAGAAATATGAGCATTTCAAGATATTTACATTAAACCCTATCCACTCATCAATATGCAAAAAATCACCACCAAAAACAATAGGACACATCTTCAGACCATGGGCTATCTGTGTATTACATATGATATGAATGCAATGTATGGTTCTTGAGATACCGTGCTTACGAGTTTGCTGTCACATACATACATACATACACACATACATACATACATACATACATACATACATACATACATACATACATACATACATACATACATACATACATACATACATACATACATACATACATACATACATACATACATACATACATACACACATCCATCCATCCACCCGTGCATGCATGCATGCATACACACATACATACATACATACACACATATATACACACATACATACATACATACATACATACATACATGCATGCATGCATACATACATGCATACATATATACACACATACATAAATACATACATACACGTCAGCATGCCTGCATAGGTTCCTTATGCTATTAACATCAGAACCAAAACAGAAGGAACTTCTGTGGACTGGTAATGCAAAGTCGGAAATCATCAAGTCCGCATGCTTTTACCTTATTCACATTAAAGTATCTAGTACTAACTGTCATGATTTTATGATTCATGTATTTCGCGTACTATTGCTTCAAATCCATAACAGCCTTGAAGACCCATCAGGCTGGGGTTTATCCCTGGTGTCCATGGCGTTAGCGGATGAGAGCACATGACCGCCAGCAGTGCTAGTACTCATTTTACAGCTGAGTGAAGTGGACCAAGTAAAGTGTTAAGTTGCTTTCCTTAAAATGTTACACTTTATTACAGGCTGACAGATTAGATAATATCAGTTTTTAATATGTCTAAGAATTTTTGTTTGCCGTAAATTGTGCTCAAACAAATTTCAATTAATGATGTGCTTATTTTTGGGCTTAATTATAGAATATAATCTTTTTAAGTAAAACAATATGACATCGCACATGTATCTGGTATTATTTGGTATTCTCTCCACATCATGCGCATGAACTAGGCTTCTTTTTACAGTTCAAGTGACATTCCGTACATGGCTTATTTCCATTATGACTGACTAGCATAAAAATGCATTAAGCAAGTCAATAAAAGAGAATAATATTCTATTCAAACGCTTTGTGTGTGAAAGAGAAATAAAATGATAGCAATTAAAATTGAAAAACTGGCAATTATTTTGCCGCCATAATCACCATGGTATATTTGATGGTTTCTGCTTTTGTGCCAAAATTATGTTAAACACCATGCAAGATGCTAAAATTGACCTATAAAATACACGTGAAGTATTTTTTCCCCATTCTCAGTCACTGAAAATGATAGGAGACTTTATTCCTGAGAGAATTGTATTGAGTGATTGATAGATTCAAAAACCTTTTGTCGGAATTTGCTACTTCACTTCAAAGAATAAAGACATTTAAAAAACAAAGATTTAAAAAGAAAATACCGAGGTCATCCTGTAATACACCACAAACTTTGCACAAAATATGCCAATTGTACCAGAGATTGAAAAACGCTGCAAAATGGTTAATGTTTTACCGCTTTTTGTGACATTTGTTGTCACTTTAATGGTTTGTAATAGGTTTTAAAGCAATTTAGCTCATGTCCCATCTACTTGTCCATTAAGCTTGATGATACAAAATCCCCATTCTTCAGCTACAAATTTAAACTTTACGTTTACTGGTTTTACACTGCACTTACAATCTCCATGTGAGATTGACTACACTTCTTGCCACTCGAGTCACTGACCTCCTTTTTGTTTTGTTTTACTAATATACTAATAAAATCTTGGATTTCCATACTTTTTTCTTTCCCAAATAATGTAATGCAGTCTTTCCACTTAATTATCTTTTTGTAATTTTAATGGTGTTGTATTACAGCTGTACAAAACCCATATTTTTTTTTATAATATTTACATGTTTATTTGCAGAACATGTTCAACAGACTAACATACTTTAATCAGATATCTATATTGACTTTTCTTATGCTATTAATGAGTAATATTATATTACGGCAATATGTGTAGAACAAGAACAGAATTTGCATGCATACATGACGCATTATAGAACATTAAAATGCCTCTCTCACGAAGATGCAGTTTTTTCGGTATAAGTGATTCACGCTTCCCAAAAACCATGAATTTGTCGTTCACAAAATCATGTAGGGCCTACCTGCTTTGCTGTCTTAACAAATTCGTGATACTGTTCTTCTTAGAATCTCAGTATTGACAAAAATATTTCATCAACGTCTTCACGACCTCTTGTTGCGGAGATCTCTGGAGTAGCCGCCCAACTGCCCAACAAGAATACTTTTGAAGTCCTCTGCATGATTCAGGTTTCCCATGTTATGGAAGTCTATGAAACCAGGATTTGTTCGTTCTCAAAATCCTCTAAAGGCTTTGCGTGATCCACGTCTTAAGGAACTCTTGTCACTGTCGTTGCGGGGTCCATACTTGTCCCAATACGATTACTTTTAAGTCTGAACAATTTTCTTAATCCAGACTGAAATTTACGATACTTAAATGTATATATGAACGGGTTCATCCAGATATTACCAAACGCCCAGAAGATTGTGAAATTATGCAAAAACTTATTTACATTCACTAACTCGATGTTCTGCATAAAGTAGTAAAGTTGATTGGGTGTCCAGCAAACAGCAAATGTAAGAAACACCAGAAACAAGGTTTTTAAAATGTTTCTACGTATCAAGTTTGACGCATCTTTCTGTTTTCCGTTGCCTTTCGAAGTTGTTACTGGGTCGGCCACATTCTTGTTTAAAATTTCAACTGGTGTTAAAGTAGGCACTGTCGATGTTTTCGGTCCCTGCATTTGCAACTGTACGCTAGGGGTCTCATTAGCTGCAGCTACGCCAATTTTCACTCTCACTGCATGATAGATTGAAACATACACGCAAGTCATCATGGCGAGCGGTATGACATAATTCACTGCAAAAAATACAAATCCCATCCAATAGTGAACAGTGGAATTTTTCCAATGAAAAATACACTTTCCATCACGCAACGTCAGCGTGACAATATCGTAGATATGATACACTAGTCCCATTACCCATGGGATGATGGCAACAGTTACCATATGAAAAGCCGCCAAGCGATTACGGTAGTAAACCGGAAACATAACTGCAACGTACCTCTCAAGAGTCAAACACATCAGATTAAAAGTGGAGCACTTTATCAGAGACCAGAAGAGGTATCGTGATGACCACACCTTACATACAAAGTTACCCAAAGCAAGATGGGACCAATGCGTGTAGTCTATCTCCCCAGGTATGAAGAGTAAAAGCAACAGCAAAGAGGTGAGAAAGTCAATGAGAGATTGATTGGCTATTAACAAATTGGTAAAACTGTGTAAATTAGGAACAAGTATGATCACTGTGAGAACGAGTCCATTTCCAGCAATTCCAAGTAGCGCTGTCAAACCGTAAAGTAATTTCAAAACAAATTCATGACTGTTCGCGTCTTCAAAGGGGGTTGAAGAAGAAGTTGATTCCATCGAAATGTTGTCCATTTTAAAATATGAATTGGTCCAAAAATGTATAAAGTTTTTTTTATTCGACGATAACAATTTAGATATCTTTTCCGTTTCCTTCTGCTACTAGGCTGTGACAATCAACATCTATTTCAAAATTTCAAAGAAAATTGTCCGGCTCAAGGAAAGCTTAGAATAAAATCACACTACTTTAGAAAGTGTTATACATTAAGCTGATAAACGAAACGTTTGAAGTTAGCTGCTTTCAACAATTTATCTGGATATATTGTCAGAGATTGCTGCAGTGTAAGCGAATGTCGTAGATAGTATAGCCTATATAAATGCAAAGGTATTACCCGCATTAAAAGGAGCGAAGACTCAGTCGCCGTAATTCATCGACGTTGTGTACGCCACGAAATTAGTTGGAATGGTAGATTTCCAAGATGAAAAGCGGATACTTACTGTCATACGTTAAAAGGTTCAAGAGTTATTGACACCTTTCTGCAATTTGATTCAGATCCATTAGAAGGAATTTTTGCATGCTTCGGTTTCCTTATCTGTTTGATTAACTTTTGATCACTAACGATTGTCCTTCTGTATTTATTTTCAAATATTATTTTGGAGAAAGAACGCTTCGCATATACCTTGCGAAAGACTGAAAGGCGACTGATAGTTAAGACAATAATGTGAAAAATAAACGCATTAGAACGGTTTTCATCTGCTCAGAAAGATTGTCCCTGTTCCAATCCCAGAAAGTTTTACTAATTATTACTATTGTCAAGTTTATATATGCCATAGAAACTATTTCAACATTTTAATTCATAGAAACGAGATTCCTCTGTGATAACGTTCAGATATCAATTTCAGTCTCCGCCCATATCGTCGCACTGTCCTTTAATACAAGAAAACTAATCACTCCTATATATTAAATATAAACACAAACAAAAAAACAGTTAGTGGAGGTATATATAATCAGATAATTAAGAAATAAACTGCAATTGCGAGCCCATTGTTGGGTAATAACCGGCAAACCCAAATAATTTGAGGAATAATGTGAGAGGTGAAACTGACTAAAGAGAAGGATTATAGGATACAGGTTTTAATAGCAATGGCGGTCAATGAGACGTGCCTTACTATCTGTTTACCTTTGTGTATATTTTTTGGAATTTAATACGAATTTGGTAGTGTCTACAAGTGGACATAAATTCAGGTCTCGTATTAAGCGAATTTTTACAGGGTTTGCATATTAAGTATACTTTTTCAATTAAGCATAAATTGCAACGTTTAGTTGCATTACTGTAGGGTCTAGCACGTTTTAAAACTTCCCATTTTATATCTAATTCCTTGTTGTTATCCTTAAGTGACCAGATATATTTGCTGAGTTCTGTATCTTTTCTTTTGTGTTGGTGGACAAAAGAACTTTTATGGTTAGCCTATCTAGTTTAAAAATCTGCTGCACAAAGTCCCACACAGGTCTCAGTTTCGCCGCTATTCTTTGTCGTGACGACTGCTTGGTACACTAAACCTTCTTCCTTGCATCTACCATTCACTGGGCATTGCTCGTTTTTCCTACAGTTGCATTCTTAGGTGAAGGTTTCACTTGGGTGGTAATCATTTATTTGTTATGGGTGTCAATTATGTTTTCCATGCTTGGCATACAACTGTAACTAAGTTTAACTGTGTTCCTATTGAAAATTGTACGCAGTAAATTTGTAGATGGGCATGTAGATGGGGCTATTGCAGATTACACAGTGGCATTTTCCTCAACAAAAAAATGTATGGTTTAGTTCAAAAAGAAAAAAAATTGAAAACTTTAATTGGACACGATTTCCGTGTCCAACTAAGATGCAGTTTTAGACGACGGTTTTCCACTTAAGGTAGGAATTTATATATATATATATATATATATATATATATATATATATATTATATATATATATATATATATATATATTATATATATATATATATATATATATATATATATATATATATATATATATATATATATATATATATATATATATATATATATATATATATATATATATATATATATATATATATATATATATATATATATATATATATATATATATATATATATATATATATATATATATATATATATATATATATATATATATATAATATATATATTTATATATATGCATATATATATATATATATATATATATATATATATAAATATTATATATATATATATATATATTTATATATATATATATATATATATATATATATATATATATATATATATATATATATATATATATATATATATATATATATATATATATATATATATATAAATATATATATAAAATATATATATACGGGAAATATATATATCCAATTAAATTTATATATATATATATAGGAATATTTTTATATATATATATATATATATATATATATATATATATATATATATATATATATATATATATATATATATATATATATATATATATATATATATATATATATATATATATATATATATATATATATATATATATATATATATATATACATATATATATATATATATATATATATATATATATATATATATATATATATATATATATATATATATATATATATATATATATATATATATATATATATATATATTTATATCTATATATATATATATATATATATATATATATATATATATATATATATATATGTATATATATATATATCACATCACTTACCTAGTCTCTTCAGGCCTCCTGACCCATAAGGCTGCAGTGCACTCTCTCCACTGAAGTATTTTATTGGTAACTTGTCTTTCTTCTGTCCACGAGCTCTATCCCATCACTTTACCTCTTCTTCTCGACTGTCATTCTCCAGGTCGTTCTAGGACTACCAACTTTCCTTCTCCCCTCTGGTTTTCACGTTATAGCCGCCACACAGTGTTTAATAGTGCTCATGCGCATCACGTGATCTAATCCACTTCCACCTTCTTTTTACTTCAGTGCTGATTTTGTAATGTTTAGTGATTCTCAGTATTTCATCGTTAAATATTACATATGGCCATCTGATCTTCAAAATTCTCCTGTAGCACTTTAACATCAATGTATCCAGCTTTTTATTATCTGCTACATTAACTCTCCATGTCTCGCAACCATACAAGAGTACAGACTTAACAAAAGAGTTAAGCAGTCGTATTTTTGTGTATACTGAGAATGTGCTTGAGTTCCATATTTTATTTTATTTCATTAATGCTACTCGTGCTTTTGAAATTCTGTTTTGGATATCTTCCTCGCCACCACCTTGTAAGCTTACTGTTGTAGCAAGGTATCTGAACTTATTTACTTCTTTTAGTTGTTGGTTATCGATATAAGCTTTGTTTGTACATTTGCTGTTAACTTTCATGAGCTCTGTCTTATCATTATTAATTCTTAGCCCATTCTTTTGTGCAGCATACTGATTGAGCCTGGTCAATGTGGTTTGCATGTGTTGATATGTAGATGAAAGTAGAGCGATATCATCAGCAAAATCTAAGTCCTCAAGGGTTGACATTTACTTCCATCTAATTCCATTCCTGTTATCATTAGTCGTTTTACCCATCACTCAATCTACCACCATCGGAAAAGACACCCTGACATTACATCACCTTGCTTTACACCACTTTTGACTTGAACCATTCAGATTCCACACCACCATCTATAACTGCACTCTCACTGTCTTCATATAACGCTTTAATCAAATATATTATCTTTTGTGGAATACCATAGGCTGCCATTATTTTCCAGAGGCTTTCTCTGTGCACTGCCTTCTCGAAGTCAACAAAGGCGATATATATGGTTGACTGCCATTTAGTCACCTGTTCTAGAATGTTGCGCAGGATGAAAATTTGCTTGGCGGTATTCCTTCCTCTTCTAAATCCAGCCTGTTCATCTCTCATCTTACTGTCAACACCGTTTCTAATTCTGCCTATTAAAACTCTTCCAAATACTTTGCTTGGTATGGATGTTAATTATTCCGTTATTCCGCGCCAGTTATTGCATACAGTAGTATTGCCTTTTTTGGGTATTTTTCATATTAGTCCTTGCTTCCATGATTTTGATATAACCTCCATTTCCCATACAATTTTGAACAACTCTTTAAGCCATAATACTGATGTGCATATATCAGCTTTTAACAACTCGGCAGTTATATTATCCTTGCCTGCAGCTTTGTTATTCTTTAACTTCATCAATGTCTCTTTGATTTCACTTCTTGCAATTTAACTGGTACTGATTTCGTCTATTTCAGGGTCACATGTTAAGTTAGGAACTGGAAAATCAGGATCTGGTCTATTCAGTATCTCCTCGAAATGCTCTTTCCACCTCTCTCTTTTTTCTTTTTCATCCGTTAATTGATTCCCATCCTTGTCTGTTATAACACGCCCAACCTTGGTCCTTTCATTGCAAATTGATTTGGTTATCTTGTAAAGCTCCCTCATTCTGCCATTACTAGCTGCTTCCTTTGCAGATGTAGCAAAGTCATCAACCCACTTTCTTTAATCTCTCCTTAAGCTTTTATTTACATCTTTGTCTTTTTCAGCATACTTAGCTCTCATAATATCTTAAATTCTAATTGACTTGGCATTCTTAATCTTAACATTCAGCTGTTTTCTCTCCTCAACACATTTCCAGCTTTCTCTGCTGATCCATGGCTTTTCGCCCTTCTTTTTGTACCCAATGACCTTTTCAGCAGCCACATTGCATACCTCTTGAAATGTCTGCCGCTTACTCTCAACTTCTTCAATGTCATCAGGTACTTCAGTCTTAAGGCAGCAGTCTTGTCAAACTTCATATCTATTTCGTAGTTATACCGAAAACTCTCCTCTGATTGTTGGTTGCTGTAACTGGATGGTATCATGCTTGGGTCGACATTGTTATCGGTTTTCCTTTAAGTTTCAATCGGATCCTGGTCCGTATCAAACGGTGATCACTTGAAATGTCAGCCCCTCTCATCACTCTTGTGTCTAATGTGGAGGTTCTGTGTTGCTTTGTTATAAGCACATGATTAACTTGGTTCTTTGTCCTCCCTCCTGGGAAAGTCCAGGTCTGTTTATGAATGAGTTTATGTGGAAACATTGTGCCAGGCACCAATATAGTGTTGATACGACAGAAGTCCAAAAGCCTTTCACCATTAGCATTCCTTTCACCAATGTCAAGCCTTTCAATAACATTATCATAATCATCATTATTACATCCTACTTTGACATTCAAGTCGCCCATTATGATTAATAGGTCACGCATGGGAACTCCATCTACAGATCTACCAGGGCGTGTAACTGATCATAAAAAGCTTCCTTGTCTTCATCAGTTGCATCATTTGTTGGAGCATAAACTTGAATGATTGACAATTTAATATACTTTGAGAAAAACCTTGCGTAAATCAACCTCTCATTTAAAGGTTTTCATTCTACAGTTCTAATAGTGTCTGTTCAACTTTCTTTGATAACATGAATGCAACTTCCTGATAATGCATTTCATCATCTCTGCCCGAAAATAAGATACTTTCGCCAGTAGTCAGTTTGACTTTACCAAAGCCCATCCACCTACATTCACGTATACCAGGAATGTCAATATCATACTGCTCCATCTCTTTGGCGGGTTGAGCTGCTTTTCCAATTGAGAAAAGCGATCTTACATTCCAGCACCCTATAAGAGTGCTGCTGGTGGGTTTGGTATTTGACGTCATCAAACCATGAGCTTCCTTGTGGCTTCCACCCATTGGCGTCATGTTATCCACAAACCTCTATATATATATATATATATATATATATATATATATATATATATATATATATATATATATATATATATATATATATATATATATATATATATATATATATATATATATATATATATATATATATATATATATATATATATATATATATATATATATATATATATATATATATATATATATAATATATATATATATATATATATATAAAAATATATATATATATATATATATATATATATATATATATATATATATATATATATATATATATATATATATATATATATATATATATATATATATATATATATATATATATATATATATATATATATATATATATATATATATATATATATATATATATATATATATATATATATATATATATATATATATATATATATATATATATATATATATATATATATATATATATATATATATATATATATATATATATATATATATATATATATATATATATATATATATATGACACTGTACCCGGTAAGCCCGAAAAGCTCGGTTCATGTCAAGTGCACAAAACACGTCTAGAATTGTCTCGTTTTGTTGCCCTTTGCCATTGATAAACGACTTTTAGTTTCAGAATTTATATTACTGCATCCTCCAACTAACGCTACGCAATGTGTTTAATATTTGTTTGGAAAATATAATATTTAAAAGAACAAACAGAGATGCTATTGATACTAATTGTGAAATATCAATGGCGGCCACACATTATACGTGGCATCAATGCATTGTTTACATACAGTCGTTCCCAAAATAACGTCATTGCGTATTGAGCATTATTCTGGGTTTTTGCGTCAAGGTGATGAAAAATGCGATTTTCTCCCAACCGATGGGGTTTTGTGCAGAAAAAGTTATATTTTTGCCAATGAAATAATCTAAATAACATATCTAATGTAAGATCCGACTCCCATGGCAGGACCACTTAAAGATTGCATTACTTACTTACAAGGCAACTACATGGAACTGCGCCATCATGCATTAAGGACTTATTAAAACCACGTGCAGTGCGCTACTCTTTACGTTCGCATGATAATTTTGAAACTTCCCCCGTACTCGCTGTAAGTCCTTCGGCGATAGAGCTTTCTGTGCCTGTGCCCCAAAACTTTGGAACGCACTTCCGTCAGCAATACGCAACTCCAGAACTGTCAGTAGTTTTAAATCAAGTCTGAAGACCTTTATTTATAAACGTCCTTTTTATCTATACTTAATCTTATATGTACTTATTTATTTTTTAGCTCTTGTGTTTATTGATTCATCCTTACTTCCATCTATTTTATTTCACTTGACTTTTTTAGCACTAGACCAAAAAGTGAGGATGTATTTTTAGGGGATCCCCAAAATTCAAATGCTTATCTGGCACGCAAGGGTATTAAAATTGTCTAGTTAATATGAATATTCAAGTCACTTTCGTCCCCACGTCGTCTGTGGGCTATGGAGGCATAAACTTTATCGATCTGTTGTGGATGATATATTAGTGAAATTCGCAAAAACAAGCGCCCTCACTTTTCAATCTAGCGTTCCTTTAATCTGTTGGTTTTTAGTCGTTTACGGTTCTAGTTTTTTTTTCAGGAGTTAGTTCGTAATTGCTACTTTTACTTTATTTATCTTTTATTTTTGTTTAATGCCTTATTTATCTATCTTTTTGTTGCTGACTCTTTTAGGATTTATTCTGTGGGTTTTAGTCATTTAGGGTTTCAATTGCTACTTGATTTGTCTTTTTGGTTTATACCTTATTTGGCTATTGTACAGCGTCAGAGCTTATTTTTTTACATATATATATATATATATTCGCTTAATAAATGTTTAAACAACAATAATTTATATACGTATTTAATGCACGGTACAAAGGACTTTGCACTCGCGAATGACCTTCAAAAAGTCGGCTCATTCTACTCGAGCCAAAGTCCTTTGCTCCGTGCATTAAATACGCATATAAAAACTCCGTCTCAACATTAATCTTTAAATATAATATAGGACTGTTAAAAAAACAAATTAGTGAAAATAATCACATAGAAAGTGACCTTGCAGTAAAAGCTTGTGGAGAATCCTTTCTCTTAGAATCTCAAAAAGTATAAGAAATACTGTGGTGAAATTTTACTTAGTCTAGAAATTGAACTATGTCGCAGACTGACAAAATCCCGTATCAAAGGAGCAACTAGATTGAAATGTGAGGACGCTCGTCTTTGCGCGAATTTCACAGATATTTTATACACAACAGATCACCTCCATAGCCACAGACGACTTGAGCGTAAAGGTAACTATGCTCATTTTACTCCCCCCCCCCCCCCCACACACACACAGATATATAAAAAGGTAGATACCAAACTTTGACGTCAGAGTAAGGCAAGGTGGGTTATCATTACAGCGTGCATACATGATTATGCAAGAATCCGCATTGGATATTCATATATAGAAGTCTACTCAGTCGCAAGTCCAGGTAGACTTACGTTTTCTTGATTTAGGATTCACTTTTGATTAAAAATGCAGTAATCGCTTGACAAAAAATGATTATTTTTTATTGCCAAATAACAGGAAATATACGAAATTTCCAATTAAAGTATTTACATCACTTGTCTACCTAAACAGCTGACTGATCAGCTAATTTCCTGGGTGTTGTAGTGCGTAATTGCGTTATTACATCTGCACTGTGTTACCACGTATAAGTCTTGTGTCGAAGATTTTAACATTCGCTCGAGTAAATTCATAACAGTCTCCCGTGTACAGATGAATAGAGATGTTAGTTATATAAGTCTGCCTTACAGAGGTCTCAGCCTCACATTAATTGTTGTGCTCCTTAAAATTTCAAACAGTCTGACCCGACCTGTAAAATAAGCAGGTCGGGTCAGACTTTTCCTCTTTATTTTCTTTATTCTGGAAACCCACAAGTAATTAGAATCAAATTCCCTTATCAATGGCCCCATTGTATTCGTTCTCCTAGTTGAGCAGTTATTCTAAGTAAGATAAGTGGTCTCATTATTTGCTACAGTAAGCTTGTGGTCATAATTTACTGGAACAAACTTTTAAGGAAAAGGACAAGTCATAAATGAGAGCCGGAGGTGACAATTGGCAACGTCACATCACATGTGAACTAGTCTATGATTTGTATGGTCAGTGGCAGTACTTAAGCTTGTTAGAAAAGTCACTGTCGCCCAGCTTGCCCTCAGCTTCTTCAAAGAAGATACCAACGCTATACTCTCCGATTTCAAGAATGACCTACTTTATAATAACAGAAAACATTTCCCAATGTTTTTTTCTTTTTATAGTTTGCATCTTTGCTGGCCAATTCGTTCAGTTATTCGCGAGATATCACTGGTCCACAATTTCCATGTTGGGGGGCCTAAGCAGTAACAGCACTGTGCATGCTTACGCCCTAAAGTTTCCTAGCAAGCTCTGTTTTCGCCTGGCTTGACAAGCCATATGCATTTTATTCTTCAAAAATCGTGTCTTTTTACGCTGTCACGCCGCTCGCATGAAAGCCTATACGCTGCAGAAAACAAACAGCGCATTACCGGCGATCATTGTTAATGTCTACAGAGTAGGCCTAGCGAAAGCCTTTATTAAGTTGTGGTTAAGGTACAGCAAATATTAACAGTATACCTTTGTCAAAAAGCCTGACAAATTAAAAAAATTATGTAGCGGGAATGCCAATTTGTTGGTCTTTGAATAGATCATTGTAAAACCTATTAATTTCATTTCACTGCGGGCTCTCCAAAACACACAGTGTTTCTTGTTAATGTGTGTCATTCCTTGGGATCATTGTCAATGTCTTAAACTACATGTCATATTAGGCCTACATGCTCTGGCTCACCAGAAACAAATCTAGACTTTAGAGTGATTGTAAATACTTGTACATGCAACAAAACCTACCTGAAGTCACTGATACATTACTGAAAAAAATAGTTTAGTTTCCATACAGCCATATAGCCCATGGATTATCAAATCATGAGGAAAAAATTGAAATGCAATTTTAGATAAATATTTGCTCAGAGGTAATGGTATATCCCCTAGGAGGAAAACAATTGTTTTTCTAAAAAAAGATTTTATTGTCTGTGTTAGATTCTTGTGGTATTCTCATATTAATGTACTGCGTATTAATTTAGAATGATCAGCTAAAGATAAGAAGTGGGCTCACTTCATAATACTGAAAGTATATGAAAAAAGTAAATTTGAAATACAATGTGTAGGCTGACTAGTAAGAAGGTGAAAAAATATCGTTCCTAGATGGCAAAGGTTGACAGTGCCACATAATGGGATTTAATTGTCACATTTTCTTACAAATGAATATAAATGACATAAAATAATATAATGACAAATGTGTATAATTTCAAACAGTATCTTTCACATTCAATTTTTCATTTTAAACAGTTACCAGTATCTTGCACTTTGAATCATTTTCATAACCTACAATATCTGCTTCCTTCTCACCTGCTACTTCAGTTTACCAGTCCATGGAAAGGTTGAAATATTCAATCACAGGTGAGAGCCTCATTTAAAACAAATTTTATTCAAACCAATCATCTTTCCAGCAAGTACAGTTCTGGATCAGATCATGATCCTCCTGACTACATAGCTCATGAATATTCTAATAAACTAATCAAGCAAAATAATCCTCTGAATGTACAAGATAGGTAGGTCATGATGGGATACCCCTCATGACATTTTTCTTCCATCTCATTGTTCATTTGTATATATATATATATATATATATATATATATATATATATATATATATATATATATATATATATATATATATATATATATATATATATATATATATATATATATATATATATATATATATATATATATATATATATATATATATATATATATATATATATATATATATATATATATATATATATATATATATATATATATATATATATATATATATATATATATATATATATATATATATATATATATATATATATATATATATATATATATATATATATATATATATATATATATATATATATATATATATATATATATCACAGAATATTCTGTTTGATAATAGCAGTTCCAAGCACAAACAAAATTACATGCTGGAAATTGTTTATAACTTTATATGTACTTGAAGTAGGCCATTGATCGGATTTTTTAACATTCTTTGGTGAATTCATGCAAAGTTTGATTTCTGTCGAATATTTAACACAACAGTGTACACAAAAACTGAATGTGGGTTAAAGCAGTGGCAGGTTGCTTTCTAGTGTTGTTTCATTAATAAAAAGAAGGTACCCTATTTTCATTGAGGAATCAAAGTTTGGTGTTTCAATAAAACTTTAATTTACATATGATCACAAAAACCATATATAACGTCTCCGTCCTTCGGAGGGGACGTTAAGCTGTCGGTCCCGATGGTAGGACAATCACACCCTACCTGGTTTTCTGAGCACTATTTGAGAAAAGAAGCGTGAAAACGCAGTGTTCATTCACTTCCCTGAGCTAATGGATGGATGGGCAGCTCTCCCCTATACTAAAGCTCCGATGTTTGTAAAGCGCTCTTGAATATAATAGAATGGGTACTATATTAAATAATTACTATACACATCAAACTTTGGTATAACTTCTGTCATAACTATTTGATTACACTTAACAACACCACAGAAGTATTAAATGAATCAGCATCATGAAATAAAAAAAACGGTGTCTTTTATCATCTTCATGCTCCATCATCTACTTGCTCCAAATTCACTAAAAGACAGTTTCATCCGCTTCTACGTTACCATAATATATGGATTCTCTCATTTTGGATTATGTCATATGACATCACTTTAGTGTTCACTATTGTACTTGTCATACCGCTGGAATTTTAGTAAACTGCATCTTCATATAGATCTCTACTTGGTATGGCAAGGTTAGGTCTATATGGTAACATCTTGCTCTGTTTGCTGTATGTCCTTCAATATAATGAAAACGATAGGTTGCTTAAGTTTAATTTCTAATCATCCTGCTAGTTGCAATTAGTTTTTATCAAATAGCTTTATCAATTTTATTCAAAATACATCAGTCGGCTTACTGTGCATCAAGGTGTACTATGATATTCAGATAAAACCGTGATCAAATCAAGTCTCATTCTGGATGGGAGAAGCTACTTACTACGACAAAATAAGTGATACATTTATTCTAAGAAGTCACAAAAAGGTCAGTTCTAATGTGGGTACAAACAGTGGCAGAATTGATAACAAGCTTGTTTGCATTGTTTCATAAATTACACAAGGTACTGTATATAATCTTCCTTGGGTAGTCAAGTTTTGGTGTTTCTGTGAAACTTGAAGTTTCATATGATCACTCAATTCAAATTTTGTTACAAATTTGGTCACAAAAATTAATGACATTCAACTAACCTGTAAAGAATCAATAGTGTAAAATAAAAATGGTGGTATCAGTATTTATATGATTCTTATTTCGAGCTCCAAATTCACTAAAGAAATAGTTTCACCGTCTTGTGCTTCACAGTCTTGTGCATCCTCTCATTTTGGATTTATGTCACATGACCTGTGGTGTGTTCAGTGGGGGTGTAAATAGATTAGGATTTTCATTTAAGATAATGAATAAGAGACCTAAGACAAATAACAGTTTCCATAATATAAGGTTGGACGGTCCGATGAAGCGTGTTGACGATGTGATTACAAGGTGATGAAAGAGGATGATTTAGATGGTACATAATCTGAAGTAGGTTTATGATGAGTTTTTTTTACGCATGGTGATGAGGCTATTAGGTTAGATCTCATATCATTACAGGGGAAAACTTGCCCCCCCCCCTCCCACACGTGAAATTATGTATGTAAATGTAAGTAGCAGGGTATACTAATACACGCTATACATCATATTAGGGAAATAAACAATGAAAAATGTATTTATCATTAATTTGGCTCATCTTCAGTTTTCCAGAAATTTCTTTAATTGTCAGGATTTTTTCTTTAATTTTCGGAAACTCTAATTCTACTACTTTCATTTTCGTGCAATTTTCTCTGATTTTCGGGCAATTTTCTTCAATCTTCCGGGAAAGTTTTACGAAAAAACATTCATTTTCAGGAAATATAGCCATTTTGTTATTAATAATTACATAAATTTCCAATACTTCTACCAAAAGTTCCAATAATTTGGCCAAATTTTCTTTAATTGTTTTAAATTTATATGAGTAATATTCCACTTATATCTCAAAATCAGGAAGATGAAATCAGAACCCCCATCGCTTCCTATACGGCTCTGTATACAGGTATACAGCTCTTTGCCGATAATTACCATTTGCCCCACCCTCTGCAAGCATCGAAAGCTGAATACGGCACTGCATATGACGCCACTTGAATGATCACTTGAAAAATAACAGTATACGTACCAATCAGACTTTTCGGAATATTGGTAACCTGCCTTCTTAACTACAGCTTGACTCCATGTAGTTGCTGGTACTGGTATAGAGTGCTGCAAGGTAGGCTCTAAGTATTTTTTAAATTCATTTATTTAAAAAAATTTTTAATTAAGAACTTTGATTCAAAGTTCTTTAATAACTTTGAGCATCTTTGCCTTTACTGTAACTCTCTTTTGTGGTGGCCCGTGTTTGGGTTTCTATCAGTCTATGATGTGATTTAGCCCTTTTTCGCCTGTCGTCTTGTTATCTTATTTGGGCGTAGGCATAACTTTACTTAGGCATGCCATAACGTAGGCCTGTGGTGAGTGACCCGAATTTCAATCACCCCTAATGTTACCTAGTTATTATACACATCCCTCAGTACGTGGTGATGACGTTACAATTGAGACTGAGATATTAATTTTTCAAACTCATCGCCACATTGTTTTGAAGCTGTAAGCCCAACGTTCAAGTCCCAAATAATGGCTTGATGACGCAACCTCGTGAAATAGGTATACATGCTACACTGTGGAGTTTAGTGAGACAATGAACGTCTCTCGATTTATTTGAAATTATATTCGGGGCTTAATTTTCTTTCTGAGCACTTAATATGGCTTAACTTTTCGACTAATTATTTTATTTTCAACTATTTCAGAATAATAACCTAAAACATGAAAGTAAGCATAACTTACTTGCTTTTACCGGGATTTTACCGTTCGCTTACTCGGCAAACTGTTGGTCGGCTGTAGAAAAGGTTTGTTGCAGGTGCGACGACTGAAAAAGCCTAGATTATGTAAATGAATTAGCAAGTGGGTTTTAAATCTGGCACAGAAAGTTAGTGTGGGATCCAACGGGAGTGACGTCAAAGTTTGGTATCTACCTTATATATATATATATATATCTGTGGGGTCCCTCTAGAATTACGCCCTTACTTTTCAGTCTGGTACTTCTTAAAACTACAATGGTGACCATGGTAGATGGGATTTTTAGAAGCAAAATATTATGAAATATAGAAAAATTCAAAAACGAACATTCGGCTTTTTCTGAAATTTGGCTTTTATGGAGACTTGTTGGGCTAAAAAATAACTTATTTGGCTTAAAGGCCATCTATCGTGATTAAGATGTGGCGGCGTACATTTTATTCCAAAGCGATACTGATTGGCTTATCGATGTAAGTGCACATTGTACCATTGCGTTTCAACCCAAAACACACGAATTGAAGTCTATGTATACCTCCGCGCTATAGAGACGATAACTGGCCTTTAATTCTGGCCTTTTCTTAAAGGTTCTGATACAAATTTAAAAGAAAGTAACAAAATAACTTTGCTGACGTTTGGACCACGTGATATTTTGTATGTGTTCCTCTAAAATCATATAATTTTATGGGTTTTTTCAGTACATTTTATCCCTCTCAGGACAACCCGTAGATCCACCAGTGGCCAAAACCTTTCTAAATTGAGAATTTTCTTGTCTTGATTGAAGTTGTGACTCTTTCCTAAATAACGCATCAGTAAAATCGCGATGTTAATCATTAACGTCACATCCGGTTGTGGATCGTCTCACTTCCGCGGTAATTGTTGATTGGTTGTCGGTATTTGTGTATCAGAAACGTTGACTTTTATTGTATATTATTGTTGTCCATGTTAACACGATATCTGACCTTTAATTCATTCATTTATTCATTTTCTCAAACCGACTTGGCATTTTGCGCTTGGGACTATTTACCATCCCTGGCGGTGGCAATGCTGTAATCGAGACACATCATGCGTATATAAAGGATTATTCAACAAATAGTGCGTCATTTTCCACTTGATGCATCATTTGTCAAATAGTGTGTTTAATTGCATAATAAAGATGGCATTCATGGGATTTTCTATTTTGTAGTTATTTACCAATTCTTAGCAAAACAAACTTAACTTAATGACACGTGAATTTGAAAGCTTTGTGAGTTGGTGTATGGTCGATCGAATATTGCATATTGCATATGGTCGATCGAATATTGCATATTGATCGAATATTGCATATTGCATTGCAAAACAAAAACCGTAAAAAACACTTAAAGTCATGGCAGCACTTTTTTCAGTGAAAAATATTATCCTCCTGCTGCTGCTGCTGCTGCTGCTGCTGCTGCTGCTGCTGCTGATGATGATGATGATGATGATGATGATGATGATGATGATGATGATGAGGAGGATGTGATGAGGAGGAGGATGAGGATGAGGAGGAGGAGGAGGAGGAGGAGGAGGAGGAGGAGGAGGAGGAGGAGGAGGAGGTGATGATGATGAGGATGATGAGGATGAGGATGAGGATGATGATGATGAGGAGGATAATAATGAATACTTGTTATGCGCCAGTATCCATCAAAAGTAATGCTCATGGCGCAGCGACACAACAATTAATGCAAAACAATGTGAACAAAAAAGAAATAATAGTTAAGAATACTGCAAAATACATACATACATACAAGAACAAATACAAGCTTAAAATTGAACAGAATCAGAACACATGAGGAATGTCTTTAATGATGATTTTAAAAAATTGAGGGAAGGACTAAGTTTGATGTTGTCTGGAAGTCTGTTCCATAAAAAGGGGGCAGCAGAAGAAAATGAACGTTTACCTCATGTTCTAGAAGTACGTGGAATAGCTAATTGGAGCAGGGAAGTGATTGGAGTTTGAAATTAGAACGCATGAAGTGGCGGGGAGTCTTATATGGGATTAAAAGATCAGAAATGTATGTGGGAGACAATGCATGAGTAGACTTATACACAAAAACAAGTATTTTAAAAACAATTCTATGATGAATGGGTAGCCAGTGTAAATTCCTTAAAATAGAAGCAATGTGTTCATTTGGTTTACTTAGGGTAACAATCCTGGCAGCAATATTTTGTAAGTGGGAGAGACGTTTGATTTGATTGGCTGGGAGACCATATCGAAAAAAGTTACCCATATCAAGGCGGGAAGAGACAAAAGCATGAGCTAGTTGTTCAGTGACAGGCATTGTTGAATATTTTCTGATTAGTCATATGCTACGTAAATGAAATGATGAAGATTTAGAAATTTCAGAGATATGGTCAGCCATTGACATATCAACATCAAAAATGGAGCCAAGGTTACGAACTTTAGAGGCTACACATACTTGAGCATTACCAATTTGAAGAAAAGGGAGGTTGATTTTGTTACGCTGACGTTTGGAACCAAGAACAATAAATTCAGTTTTATCATTATTCAACTTTAAAAAGTTGGAGGACATCCACTTGCATATTTCAACGATACATAATTCAAGTTTATGTAGTGCAATTTTTGCTTCAGCTTGATTGAGATTAAACGAAATATATAATTGTGTGTCATCGGCATACAAGTGGTAATAAAGGTCATATTTACATATAATTTTACCAATAGAACTAGTATAAATGAATAACAAAATTGGACATACTACACTTTATAAACACAAAATCGTACATACTACACTTTATAACAAAATTGGACATACTACACTTTACATACACACAGCATTAAGCATATAACATTACATTCCACAACCCATCACAGCTCACCATTATTCAATCAATGATTTGAAGGAATGCGTCAACAAGCCACTAGGCCTCTGGTAATGAATGACGATCTTAAAATCTACCAATGAACAGCAAATCTTGAAATACCACGACGTTTTGTGGTTGTGATCCACAAATATTGAATTGTAGTATGGGAACATCTTATTATACTTGTGTATCCTACTTGAGAAAATCACAATATATGAGACCAAAAAACCCTGAACACTTACAGAAAACATTTTAACCAAATAGACCCAATTGTAACATATATACTTTGAAGCACCACAACAGCAGTTCCCCTGTAACTGGGAGTATATAGGTCTATGAATTACCCACATTGCACCCAAATCTAATGATTGTTTTTCTGTCCTGACTGTTTTTCTTTGTGCATTTTTATTCCCACTTATCTGCTTATGTAAAATGTGTGAATTAAGACCCATAAACTGGCTACAAATATTATTTCATTCAGCTATCGAACTGTAGACTAAGTGTAACTGTGCTTAAAGAAAGAAGTTAACATATATCCTTGATGAAAACTTACTGCATGAACAATTAGGTCCCACTAAAACCCCACCGACCACTCTAAACCCCTACCGTCCACTCTCAAACCCCACCATCCACTCTATACAACTCACCTTCCACCCTAAAATCCACCCTCCACTTAAAAACACACCCTCTCCTCTAAAAAACTTCCTCCCTTTACTTCACCTTTCAACCCAACTCATCTACGGATATGCTGTAATTGAAGATACATCTCCCACCTCATCTCGACCTTAACTTGATATCCCTTTCTTTACAAATGGAGTTATTAACAGATTAATTGAAACAGTAAATAACTTTATGCTTCACTGTACACCAGCTTTCTCGATCTGTATACCTGATAACTTGACATAATAATAAAACATTAGAATTCCTTTCGTTTGATTAACCTATTAGAAATAAACTTGATTTGTCAAGGTGAAATCAAATTATGTACATAATTTCCGACTGTAAGCTCGATGCAGATTCATCAGGAATCGTTTTGAAAGGCATAAACTTATGTGGATGGGTGGGCAGATGTACAGGCAGACAAGTGGTAACGATGGTATGTACACCATTCACCAAGTTTGTTGGGGACAGGATAATTAGCATTTTCAGTCTGGAGGTTTTCATGTTAAAATACAAGTTCAAATTCGAACTATTCTATCTAGTTTTCAGTCTGAAAATGAAACAAAAGGAGAAAAATAAGCTTCTTTCATTCAAAGAATTGTGACAGATAACAATGAAATTACATAAGATAATAGAGAGGTATGGCCATTGACAAATTTGCAAATAATTCAAGGACCATTAGACCAAAAAGTGAGGGCGTATTGTAAGGGGTTCCAAAATCAAAAGCTTATATAGCAACTCAATGATATAGCAATTTTCTGATTAATATGAATATTCAATTAACCTTTGCCCTCACGTCATCTGTGGGCTATGGAAGCATGAAGTTTATCAATCCGTTGTGGATGATATGTCTGTGAAATTCGCAAAAACAAGCGCCCTCACTATTCGGTCTAGCGCTTTAAAAAAAAGTGAACTGGCCATTTTTTAACAGATTTTGAAATGTTTTTGAAGTAAATCACGCTGTCATTACATGTTCTTAATTTCTTTAATCCTATTTTTAATGGATATTTCTGTTTAAA
>JAIGNY010003337.1:0-15000 GCA_020152595.1 Chiridota heheva
TTTCCCTAATGGATTTAATAAGTATTTTTATTGAAAATTCCGTCCGAAAAAATGCAATGCAAATGAAGACATTGCCTCATTTAAATAGCGAATATTGCAAGTAGGGCCTATGTACTGTGTACTGTGATTCTGAACGTTGCGATGCTGACTGAATTAAAAAATATTTATATCCCAGAGTTCAACGTGAAACTGAATGAAAACAAAATAATATTTTACGAAAGTTTTTAATTCCTCTAGGCCTCGCGTTAAAACATTTTGCTAAAGAAAAAGTCTGCCAGGCCTAATCCGATAAGCAGATTATTATAACTGTGCAAGCGTTAGGAGTCCCTTTACAAAGCACAGGCACTTCGATCTTGATTGACATAATGCATACAGTGTGTATCGATTTTTAGCGCGTTAAGTCACAGGTGAATAGAAGCTGCAGGGCTGCAAGCTCGGTGATGTTAGCGGTAACCACGTTTAAGCGCGATTTTGCGCTTGGGCAGCTTCATTCATTAAGCTTCAGGCCTACCCTGTACCTTATAGGTCCTGCAATGTAATTCTGTTTTGGGATTAAAGGAATAGTTCAGTGTTTAAGTAAGTTAATCTTATATGAAAGAGGACTTTAGGAGAAGAAAAAAAAACTGGTAAAGGAACTACTTCAATACTTATTCTTTTAAGGAGATATCAAGTTCAAAGCTCGTGTCTTATCCATGTAGAAATGACTGGTGTAGTGAGTCCACTATGGAAGGTTGGTGCCCTCATCCTCACATTATCAACAATTGTTAATGTATTTGAAAGAAACTTCATTCAACATTATTACTATTTGAATTATTTTCCCTCAAACTTTCTTCAGATGGTAAATCATAATTACCCTTACAAGATTATGGTTTACTACTTTCCTTACATATCAAAATAAGTTTTAAGCCACAAAACCGCATGACAAAATATCATAGAATACATAAAGACTGAGGAATCTAAGGCTGTGATGTCACAACTAGTCTGATTTCAGTCATTTCTACACAGATTATACCAAACCTAAAACTTCAATATCTCCTGAACGGAACAAGATTTTTGAATGTTTCCTTCACCATTTTGTTTTCTTTGAAGTCCTCTTTCATATAAGATGGACTTGCTGTAACCCCTGAACTAATCCTTTAAAGAAATAGTAAAAATACTTTTCCCAGATTAAAAGAAAAGACAATCATACAGATTTTGTTTCAAAACATAATCAAAACCATGAGCTATTTCCAATTTTTTAGAATAATAAAAGGGGGGAAAAAAACAAACAAAAAAATCAATTTTAAATTACAATTTATGTTGACTTTGATAACTCTGAAATATGTGAATTATTATGACAAGCTGTGGATAATACAGACTACCACAAACAAATACAACTGAAATTGAAGCCAAGGAACTTAATCACTTTCCTTGGTATGGGGTCTTGCAAAACAAATGTCAATGGAAACTTTCACAAAAACAGAAACATCAGAACAGTAATTAAGTCTGAATTTTAATCAAACATTTCCACTCAGGTAACACATTAAATCAAACACATACTGTCAATGCAACAGTTAAGTCTCGACCGAAAAGTGAGGGCGTCTTTTTTGTGATAACTTATGGGCGTTTCACTTGCTGAGTGCTTTCAAGTTTGTTCACTCGCTGAGTGTTCTCGATCGAACGTTCACTGTGTGTGAATGCTGCACATGTGACAGTGACAAAATTATAGGCCCAAAGTTAACTTAAAGCTTGATATTTGTAGCCGATACAGGCCTATGAGGATTTGGCTAATACAGTAATAACGTATGAGTATGAATATTTGATTGTAACGTTAGTGTAATAAACCCTTTTTCAAAATATCATGTATAATGTTATTAGACTTGCCTAACGATACAGTAAGACTTAATGTACGAAGCCGTCGCTGATTTATTACCAAATGACCATTGAAATACGTTCCAACTGTGAAAAAACGCCAATTCCAAGTAAAGTTTATTGGGTGAATACATTTACAAGAAAAAATAGTAACGAAATAAACTTCCTGTGCATTTGTCAAGTACTAACAACCAGCAAAGTACCCTACACAGCTAGACCTATGTGCATGATTGACAGCACAGCAAAGCTATAAATATTCAAATCCAAAGTGGCTGTATGAAAAGCCTATACAAGACACGTACTGGATTATTTATGAGACTCCAATAAAAAACGCTCTCACTTTTCGGTCGAGTGTTCCGTAAATACGACAGGAAATGGAAAGTTGTTTATTCTATTTGCAAACAAGTGTAATTTTGCAACAATTTAGAAACCAAAACATCTGGTAATCAAGCAGAAACTAGAACAAGACTATGCTACACAGGGGGTCAAAAGCAGTTAATTCTCCAGATGGCCATAAGTTAACCTATTAAATAGGGAATCTTTGTCTCAAGAAAATTGATCCGATACATATTAGTATAACATCACTTCCATGGCGGCTTTAAGGACTTGTTGGTAATTGTGTTAATATTTCAACCAATCAGAAACGTTGGATTGACTGTATCTTTATCTCAACACTGATATCTGGCTATTAAGCAATACAGATTTTAAGTATATGGAGAACTATACAAGTCTTCTGTTTAATTAATGAGGGAGGTTGTCTCAGTTAAAAGTGATGAGAACATTTATGTCACTTCCAGTTGTGGAACACACAAGATCCCTGTCTGGGTACAAGTTGTGTGTGTGAAGTTTCATGCACGGTGCATGTTATAACATAAGGAGAAACTTGTTTTTGTTTTTATCAACGTGTTCTTAGTTAAAGAGAAAACGTAAAAGTGAAATATTAGTAAGATAATAATAGTGGTCACTAGGAGACAAAAAAAGCAGATAAAAGCAAAAACCAAAATAAATGATTCTGCCAAGAATCTTAACTAACAACTAAAGAACCGAAATCTATCACCTTAACCACCTGCATGGGCTATAGATATATCAAGCGATAACATTCTTTAGGCTTTTACAGTGAAATATATGGGCCAATTACGAATCGTGCAGCAATTGGTTGAAATTTCAACCAATCAAACAATTTAAATCAAATTCTAAACATTGTGTCCATATCATGATTTCACCTCTTTAATATTTACCTTTATATTCTTGCACAATTATCTTTAAGTTGAGAATAAACCAAATATGCAGATTTCTAGTATAAAAGGCTGATCAAAGTATGGTAACACTTTCAAAGTTTGCAAAATTTGTGAGGAATGAAAGATCCAACAGGTCAATTTTTTTATCTATTTCTGTGAATTTCGTAGATGAAATTCAAATCTTTGCAAAGGATAAAAAAGCTCTACTAGGCTGTAGATCGAATAAAAAGATTAAAAAATCTCCTCTGAATTCTGTTTTCCTTAAAAGATGTTTCAGAATTTAAAAAGCCATTTTTTACACACAAAAAAAAAAAAAACAGAAGTTGCTCCACCCCATAGATAGTCATACAAAATTGGCTAATTACGCCCTGAGAAATCAAAAGGTTGTAAAGTAGGTAATATTCAATCAAGTCTGATGAGAATTTATTTTGCAAATCCAGTAATCTTAATGTAGGCCTGCAACAATTTAGTTGGTATTGCCTCTACCTGTCCATGAACTTGGATCATGCATTCACCTGACAGGATTGGAACAACAAATAACATTGACTTGTATGCTAGGACAACAATGAGATAACATAAAAGACTGTAAAATTAAATTGTGTTATAATACCATGACAACAACAAGATATAAATTTGGTCAACCAGAAACTTTGTATGTATTCAGTTTTTAATTATCTACAGTATTGTTTACAGTATGATATATATCAACATTGTATGATACATGTACATAATAACAATAACATATACATGTGTGTCATTTTCTGCTGACTAGAATTCTCATAACAAACATTTGTCATGTACTTCTGAGATTTTCATTTTTTATTAAATGTCTATTTCAGGGGTGGGGAGGTTGCGCAAGCACTACAAGAGGGCACTTGAGAAGATTCTCCATATACCCTTGTGTTAAATTTTGTGTTTGATTTCATGTAAAAAGGAACATATTTTCGCAGGGGGAACATATTTTCGCAGGGGGAACATACCTTCGCAGGGGGAACATACCTTCACAAGGGGGCACATACCTTTACAAGGGGCACATACCTTCACAAGGGGCACATACCTTCACAAGGGGCACATACCTTCCCAAGGGGCACATACCTTCACAAGGGGGCACATACCTTCACAAGGGGGCACATACCTTCACAAGGGGAAACATACCTTCACAAGGGGAAACATACCTTCACAAGGGGACACATACCTTCACAAGGGGCACATACCTTCACAAGGGGGCACATACCTTCACAAGGGGACATACCTTCACAAGGGGGACATACCTTCCCAAGGGGCACGTATCTTCACAAGGGGCACGTACCTTCACAAGGGGGCACATGCCTTTACAAGGGGAAACATACCTTCACAGGGGGAAACATACCTTCACAAGGGGGCACATACCTTCACAAGGGGAACATACCTTCACAAGGGGGCACATGCCTTTACAAGGGGAAACATACCTTCACAGGGGGAAACATACCTTCACAAGGGGGCACATACCTTCACAAGGGGAACATACCTTCACAAGGGGGCACATACCTTCACAAGGGGAAACATACCTTCACAAGGGGAAACATACCTTCACAAGGGGACACATACCTTCACAAGGGGGCACATACCTTCACAAGGGGGCACATACCTTCACAAGGGGGACATACCTTCACAAGGGGGACATACCTTCCCAAGGGGCACGTATCTTCACAAGGGCACGATACCTTCACAAGGGGGCACATACCTTCACAAGGGGGCACATACCTTCACAAGGGGCACATACCTTCACAAGGGGACATACCTTCACAAGGGGACATACCTTCCCAAGGGGCACGTATCTTCACAAGGGGCACGTACCTTCACAAGGGGGCACATGCCTTTACAAGGGGAAACATACCTTCACAGGGGGAAACATACCTTCACAAGGGGGCACATACCTTCACAAGGGGCACATACCTTCACAAGGGGCACATACTTTCACAAGGGGGCACATACCTTTACAAGGGGGCACATACCTTCACAAGGGGCGGGACATAGCACCCAGAACCCCATGCTGGCTGCAGGCCAGTTTTACTTCAAGAATATATTACTGCCTATATGATACATATATGAAAAGTATGACCCAAAATCTTGTGATACCTTTTAAGTGATTTATTGAATAGTTCTTTGAGTAATAACACCCACTTGATAATTATACCAGATGGCATTTTTATTCCCAACAATCCAAACAAACTTAATAACTCAAACATTAATAATTTCAGATAAGATGAATCATTGTAGATAAGGACTAAGAAAGAGGGCATGTTGATTCCTGTGTTACTAACAATAACTGTGTGACTTCACAAAGATATCTGGGAAGTGGTGGGAAGATCCGTGTTTGTTATGTTTTTCTAGATAAAGACGGCCTTTAGGTCAGGAAGAGGGAACTTCAATCAAATATTATCAATATAAAAAAAGAAAGAGTAGTATTCATACCATGTGTCTTGAAGCATATGGAAGAGGGAGGGGTGAATCGTGAGAGATTCAAAGATGGCTTTAATTGAGCAAAGATTTGGTGGTTTTTAAAAACTGTTAAATAAATACAAGACCAGGAAGAGATTTTAATATAAACAAACAAATGATGCAGACTTAATGCTTCAAGTTCATCACCTTAATCCATGATGTACCTGGATTGATCTGGTTTGTAAGGTTTGGATAACATTCATTCCGTTTATTTGATATTCACATGAGAAACCAAGAATAAGTTATAAATAACAGATTCCTGAAGAAACAATTAACAGCATACTGCTTACAACGTGGCAGGGTAGGATGGTGTAGATGAAAGGGGGAGCATTACCCGAAGGAATCCTGACCACTAGCAACATGCTACCCTGGGCAAACAAACTGATTGAGAGGTGTGACCAACTAACTGCAATACAATCACTGAGAGAGAAAATTGCTGATAAATAGCAGTTGATTACAATGTTCATTGACTAAATAGAACTGAAGAGAGGAAAAGCATTATTGCCTAAAAAAATCGGGACCTTTCAGCATATTTTTTAAATGTTTTACTTCATTTTACTTTTTAGCAAGGGGTTCCTAAATAGACCCCTGGCTTGGCTGTTTCACAGGGGCAGCCTGCCCTCCCCTCCATGGGCCCACCCTGCCCCTGGGGGTCCACTCTGCCCCTGAGGGTCCGCCCTGCCACTAATGAGAAAAAAGTGTATATATGCATTTTTTTAAGATAAAATAAACAACAACTAAATCCTAATTAATCTCATAAATGAAATACCTTACATAGATACAGAACACAGAATGATAGCATAGTAAGCAATTGTCCTGTTTGGCTCATGAATGATCCTTATCAGTCAGAATAGTTTCATTCAGAGGTATGATTATAGCTAAAATCCCAGAGCTTCTTCACCATGGGATTAAGCCTCAAATTGGCGCCTAGACTCTACGCCGAAAAAACGCAGCACTTTGCGCGCATATTAATGTGCCCCTCGACAAGTCTAGCACCCTGCCCCTTTTTAAATCATGCTAGGGGTCTGCTACAAGCTGGGCATAATTAAACTTCATCAAAAGGCCTCCTAAATAAAGTGTGTCATAATAATTCAGATTTCCTCACTTTAAAAAATTGGCACAAATTTCTTTACCTAGAATTTCAGACCTTGGCTTTAAATTTACATAATAGATAACTTTGTTTTACCGCCTGTTCTGTTCAAACATGCTACTGCCATATAAGATACAATCTGTGCCATGTACAAACACTCACACACAAAATAACCTTTCAATTTTGTGAGAATTGCAACATGCCTCAAAACAACCAGAAAAGCAATAATATTTTACAACCTAATCTCTTGAGCAAAGTAAAATGCCCTTTTATTTTTCAACATTTTTTTTTTCTTTCTTCTTTCCATTCCTGTTCCTTTGCATCTCAGTTTCCATTTGTTTCCCATTGGATTTCACCTCTGATCCACTCAGATGGAAAGAACATAAAAATGTTTCTTTACCAGTTCAAAGACTAGCGTGAAATGTAAGTAAGATAACTTTGTTCAATCACATGTACAACAGCACCATACTAAACACTGCTTAGGCAGAGAATGTGAGAATGGATTTCAAGCAGGAAACTTTTTATCTTTCAAGATTTTTTTTTCATAAGATGGAGGTAGTTAAGCAAAAATATAGTGGTCTGGTGACACAAGCGGCATATAAAGAGCACCAAATTCCAAGCTCAACAGCAAAGATTCCGCAAAAATCGTATATCCATATTTGATTTATGCTAAGTTCCATAATTTAATCATACATGTGTGAAATTGATGTCATAGCAGCCTCAGGGCATGCCCAAGGTCTTTGTTTTTCTATAAACTCACTTTTAAATTGAAAATTGTTGATATCTAGAACATCTTTGCATTAACATGTTCATTGGGGGTTTGCACCCTTAAACCAATCTAAACCAGAGCCAAGTTTCACTTCTTTAAACTCTTATATATCCAAATAGTTTCTCCATGATCTCATCAACATATGACATGGCCTTGATAATCAAGGAGAGCTGTGAGATGATAAAGTTTAAAGGAATATTCCCATAGTTTTTATGTAAAATTTAATTTAAAAGAGCATACTTTTAGAGCCAATTTGAAAAAAATAAGCATATCATATTCCTTTCAGGAGATATGGATTTTGAAAGATTTCCAAATTGCATTTTAAAGATTTTGTACAGTATGATGAATTTGTGTTTCATGATGTCATAGAGACAATTTTATTGCAAATGTTTATGTATTTCTTTGAATGTTAATTGGTTGTTTCTGTATGATTATAAACAATTTTCCCAAAGTTATTGAAGTAGGGTATATTCGGTATATAAATACCTAATGTAATCAATTTACTTTTCTGGCAGGTTTTACTAATAAAAAGGATGATAGATTTTAATGAAATACATCAACTTTGTGGGAAAATGTGTTGCTGTGATGTCATACTGAGCCTTTTCCTATTCATTTATTGCCATTTTCTGTGAACCTTAAAATATGAATATCTCCTGGTGGAAATAACACATCAACATCATTTGTGTACTAAATTGTTTCTAAAAATGTTATTTTCTTATGAAAGGTTACCAAAAAACATGGGAATATTCCTTTAAGATCATCAAGTTTGAACTGCCTGAAGAACTTAATGTCCATGTGGCTCACAATAAATATCTTTTTTTACCCTGTTTACGGGAGCTGTATGCTCAAATTTCTAGTGAAAGCAAATTTTCCCTTGAGTTGCAAGAATATTCGTACACATTTTACGAGCACATGATAACACTGAAATCTTTTAAATGTTAAGTTATACATACATAATTATTTCTTATGATACTTAAATAATTTTTCAACAACACGATTATCAAAAATGTATTCTAAATATACTCCTATACTATCCAAAGACATTTAGAAGCCTTCATAGCACAAAGGTGAATAGACCGCCAGCCCTCGTTAGCCTCACCTGCTTATATGACAATGGGTAAAACCTTACAACTTATTTTAAGAGGCACTTCGTGAGGGCAGATGTTCAGCAGTGAACAAATCTTGCATCATTTTCACCCATCAAAATGCAGTGGGACATTCATGTTCATGCGCCATCGCGAACTTGAATAAAGAAGTACCAAAGCACTGAAAGTACTAATGCAGCTAAACACGGAAATTGAAGGCAAGTGAAGCATTTAATTACTCCAGGGACCCACTATTACTCTCCAGTGCTTTTCAGCCTATAGTCTTGCTAGTGGTATTCAGTGCTATTCAAAATAAGCTACTCACATGAATGATAAAAAATAAATGATTTTCTGTTTTGATTTCATCATTTTGTTTGTTATATACCTGTTAAGTGATAGTGCAACTTTACCAGAAACTAAAGCAGATACTGATAATTGAAATACCTACATATTTATCACAGAAATGTTTATTTTGAAAGTAAGATTGTTTATTTATAAATTTATATCACTATTACATAATCACAGTTTCAGTTCCAATAAATATTTTGATTTCATTCAAAGCCAGATAACTAACATAACAACTTCAGAATGAAATAACGTTTGTACTTCACTGAGATGCTTTAATGGTTGTAAATACTAAAGTGGTAAATACTGCAGTAAAATCTATAAGGGACAGAAGGCCTGAGAGAATTTATGAAAGGCAGAGCCAGGCGCTGGAATCATTCAGAATGTTGGGGGAAACAAAATGACTGTCATATGTCCTATGTAATTTATGTAATTTTGGCTGAAAATTGGGGACCCGTTCTCCCCACCCCCTCCTTTACCTATAATGAAAGGCCCAACTGTTTAAGCAGGGATGCGCCACTTTAGACCTTCCTGCTGTTATATAGTCCAAGGGAGCTTTCCATCAAAAGTGGCGTATTCAGTCTTTTTGTGCCAGAGGGAGCGGTGGGGGAGGGGAGGGGGGAGGGGAGAAGGAAATGATTGCAAAAGGACTCCAAAGGCAGATACCCAGAGGTGTATAGCAAGGGGGGGAGGGGGAAAGATTTCATCTTCCCGGGGTAAATTACAATTCTGAAATAATTAATATAATATTGAAAAAATATTGGAAAAGTTGGAATTTTCATGAAATTTGTGAGCTTTTTTTTTTCTTTTTTTAGCAACATTTTCTGAAAGTAAAAGATAATTCACGAATATGGATGGAAATTTCCCGAAAATCAAGGAATTTTTTTAGAAAATGAGGGAGGGAAATGAAAAAGATTTCCTGAACATCAAAGAATTTTTTTCCAAACCAAGAATATTGTCCAAAAAACAAAAGATTCAATGCCCAAAAATTAAAGAAGATTGCCCTAAAATGAACCAAAATGAAGAAAAATGAGAACAAAAAATTAAAGAAATTTATCCAAACTTTAAGAAGTTTACCAAATTTTTAAAAAACTTATTTAAAATTTAAGAAATTTATGACCTTATATATTCATTTTTTGATGGTTTATCTTCTAATATATATAGATAGCATGTTGTACACAGGTATATCCCGCTACTTAAATTTTACAGACATATTTTCAGGATTTGGAGAGGGGTTCCCCTCCTTACCACCCACTGAATACGCAACTGATCCCACATTCATACAAGTTCCTAAAATTTAAAGAAATTTACCATAAATTTAAAATTTTACCAAAAATTATCCATTTTTTTGCCGAATTTAAGAAATTTAACAATTAAAGAAATTTACCAAAAATTAACGAAAATATACGACATTAACTGAAAAAGCAATTTACCAAAATTACTGAAAATTGAAGAAATTTACCGAAAACTGAAGATATTGATTCACTAGAACAAAATCACAACCAAATTTGGGCGATATATAACCCTACAAATAGGTACATATTCATTTTTTACAGTTTATCTCTCTAATATACTGTATACTCTCTAATAAATGCCCCACTAGAATAAACACCCCACTTTAATAAACGCACCCCCCATATTTTTGTGTTGTGCGGTGACAATTATAAAGTCACACATCAATTGATTGGTAATATCGTAATATTAAATACACAGTGTGATTTAACACTAAGCTTCAAGCAAAACTCAAAATATAGTAAAAAGAGTTGAACTTGCTTTGCACATCGTACGTACATTTAAAATTTAACCCTAAATATTCCACCACCCCCCCCTCTCCCTCCTTTTAAAAATGTAACGCCCCAGTGTTTATTAGGGAATATACGGTATACAGCATGTTGTATACTTAGTATATCCCACTAACATTTTACATAAAGATTTGTTTTCTTGATATGGCCCCCACTGATCCCACATTCAAAGAGTATTGATGCTCCACACAAAGATTCTCAGTCACATGTGCACCGCCTTCAACTTTCATACTAAACTGCAAATTTTTCAATAAATATTTTAGAAATCTGACCAGTGTATGTAATCTAAATCACGATAGATAGTCAGCCATTCATAGTTGTGCGAGAGAATGTGCGCTACCACACCAAAATCGTGAAACAGGGCCTTCAATAGTCAGTACAACAAACAATAAAAGTAATGAAAATATTATCACTATGGAAAATAAGCAGCACAGCAACCAGAACCAAAAGGTTTTGTGGTTCCGATGCTTTTTCATGAGCTGATTGATTTGCAAAATTTGTAGTAATTGTAATGTAATTGCATATCATGAAATATTTGTTCCATGATATTTATTCATAAGCCACACCCACTATGCAGATCAATAAAAATGTTGACAACATTTAGCATTTGTACAATAATTAATTAACATTATCATAGCAAGTATGATGTAAAAATGGATGCTCATTTAGTCAAGAATTTGTCAGTTAACCCTGCCTACTCATTAATATTCATGAATCACTACCACAACATTAGAACAAATATGTACAGACCATGACCCATCTGTGTACTTGATATACATGTAGCATAAATCTGATATATTGTTCATGAAATACAGTATGGTGTTTACATCATTTAGAACTTTCACATTAAGCCACAGCCACCATGCATATTTATGACATCTGCTGATAACAAAATAACCAACAAAGTTATCATGTCCAATATACAAAAACGGAAAAGTTTGCCCTAAGCACCGTCCACTAATTAACATGCATGATATCACCACCAAAAAACTCATCTACAGACCATGGGCTATCTGTGTACCAAATATGACAAATCACCAAATTCTTTTGAGCAAAACAATAAGCCCCGGGCGTTTTTACATCATGAACATGGTTGGACCATCTGTTTGTTTGTTTGTCTGACCATCTGTTTGTTTGTTTGTCTGCTGAGGGCTTAATGGCACCACGACAACGAGGGTCAAATTGTGCCTCAGAGGTCAGATCATTCTAGATGTAGGAAGGAAAGGAAACAGGGGGAGAATGAGAAAAATTCAAGAACAAAAAGTCAGAAAGCTGTGATCGAGAGTGAAGGTGCATGGTTGAAACTACAACAAAGTGAAGAGAGGGGTGGAAGAGGAGAATTAAATATGGTTGGAGAGGGAAGCATGATGAGGGAAGGACCATCAGTGTACCACATATGCCATGAATCCGGTGTATTGTTCTTGAGATATTGTATTTACGAGCTGGGTGTCACAAAACACACACACACACGCCATCATGAACGCATAGGTTCCTGATGCAATTGAATCAGAACTAAAAACAGAAAACCTTCAAGGTACTCGACAGCTCAAGAGGTAACACTCATTAAATTATCTTAGATATGAGTACAAGACTTTTATTTCCGCTTTAACTTGAAAGTGCCAAGTGCAACAAAATTTAAGTCAATTTCAACACGATCTCTTTACACTCCACAAGATCATATACCTCACACATCCATGAACAGCAACATTTCTTGATATTCTTAGCTACACATTTTACCATCATAAATCTCAAGCCTACTACAAAATACCTTAGGATAAAATTTTATTCTTCTTGATTTCCCTCTTTTGGTGAGCAGATTTAGTTACAAACCTCAAAGCAAGCAAAAAATCATTCATGAAACATGCATAGTTTTAGGCATTTACTAAAAAACAACCATGATTTAATGCAAAAAAGGGTAAAAACACCTCAAATGTAGGTCGGAGTATGTAGCTACATCACAACAAGTCCAGTACATGTCTTTTAAAGAGGTTAAACATGGGACAATGTAAGATTGTTACAGTTATTCCTTGAGGTCAAATAAACAGCTCTACATATAAGCTAATGCATTAGGTTAAATTAAAAACGACAAAAAAGTTTTGGGTGGATCCCTTCAAAAGTACTTTACTGAAATAACTCAAAATTCTAAGAAAACACTCTTTACAATCTAATAATAGACTTGTTTATTTCTAAGTTGATCTGATCTGAAGCTCAAGGATTTATTGACCTCTGTCCAACTAAAATTGGGTAAAGCGGAGCTGTGCAACTTTATCTCTAATCCATGTCTATCAAGGATTAAGCTTACTTTACCAGTTCTTGTTCACTATAGCTACAGTAACTTCTCCCATTCAAATCATTTCGAAAAAGGACCTAAAAACAATTAGTTAAAACAAGAAATTTTCAAATTGTCCCATTCTAAAGTCACAAAATATCGCACAATCTACTCTAATTAGGATTCTAAGTTTTAAAATGATGTAAAATGGACAAATTATAATCAAGTTTGTTTGATGGGGCTTTCTGCTATTTGCATAGTGCTAATTGTATAGTTTTTAGCATATTTCAAACCATTTGAGCTTATTTTGTCGCTACCTGTCTATACAACTTTAAATTCTAGTATCTAATACTTCAGTTGCATGTGCAAGTTTCAGAATCCCTACCAAGAAATGTGACAATCTTTGTCACCTTGCATGATAGAAAACAGTATCACCTCAGATTCTAATTACAAATTAGACAACATAAAGTCTGCAATACAGGCTACACAAGAAAAGATTAAAAATTCCTTGAAGGCTTTATCTCATATCTTTTTTTCCTTATCACATTTTCCAACTTCGCTTCAACTATAAATCATAAACATTGCTACCTGTGGAAAAACACATTTCCCAACCTTCCACATATACTGTACCAAATACAAGGACAAAACTTCAGAACGTTTAAAAGACAAATGTTTGAAACAAACCCCATTGGAACAAAAACTAGAAGAAGCAACAATGAACATGTCGTAAATATTTCTTCAGTTAAGTGAAGAAATTCCAAAGATTGAACCTTATGAATTGAGTTTCATTTTGGAGCGATAAGAAACAACCTAAGCCCATCATGCAGGTAGAGCAAGATGTATATATGAACTCCATGTGACTCAGTTTCAAATATTTCTTGTACCCTTCATACACCAGTGCTTCTGAATGACACAGCGTTCTAGATCTGTCAAACTGAATCAAAGGGATGGCAGCCTCAGTGATATGTGTGGTTAAGGACTTTCTCTCCCTCATTATACAGTAGTATTCATTACTTTAAAACAAAGGAAAAACATTTCTAGGGGAAAAAGACCAAAGGAATAATGAACAACTCGGGGCTGAAATATTCTTCTTTAATAATATAGGCACTTTCCCTGTTGGAATCCAATTTTTACGTCAAAGAAATGGTTACATGTACAGATGACAAAAATATTATACTATGATAAACTTATATACCACAAAGTTGATTCTGGCTTCCAGGGGAGATGCTTGTTGAGCACACAAATAAGTCAAAATAAAATTTCTCTTTTACATGAATAGCGACACCTCCAAGCGATTTTAAATAGGTTTGGTTGTTAACAATCTGCTGAAAATAACCAAATAAATTCAACCAATGTGTTAAAAATTGGTCCTTTTATATCATTTTAGGCTTATTTTTCAGGTTAGCTATTCAAGCAAACATATTAGGCCTATAAGGTATTTTAAGAAGAAGTTCTCACACTAAGAGTAAACAAGTTTATGCACCTATTAATTGAAAGTCCCACCTCCCCCCTCCCCCTTACCCCTCCTTCTATGCCCCCCGGACAAGGTGCATCATTGCAGGACCTGCGCCATTGCAGGACCTGCGTCATGCAAGTGGTGTATTTTGACACACCCTCAGTCACCCAAATGACTAACATCTTGTCTCAAAATGACTGCACCTGTATCACAAAAGTGATGCACATTTCAGTGTAATAGATGCACACCAGTCACGAAAGTGACGGACATCACATTAACATTGATGCATATATTGACTCACCAAAAGAAATAATACAAGTTTAGATTTAATGGAAGGAACAAATGACATCAGCTAAGTATTCCAGAAACTTCTTCGCTGGGCTCTAAAAAATGCACCAGAATTAAAGTTTATCTCGTAAGTACTGGTCATTTATTGATTATTGATAAAGGATCAATTATAACTCCTGGTTTTAATTTATTTAGTTGTGATATAAACAATACTGGAAAATTTGAACCATCTATGAGTCTGTTGATAATCAAAACTATTCAGATTTCTGGTGTTGCATTCCAGAGTTTTGTACAGCAAGTCTGCTGAATAAAGCCATGCTTTGCGC
>JAIGNY010003337.1:20000-272500 GCA_020152595.1 Chiridota heheva
AAAGGTCATTTGTAGGGGGTTCCGAGTTTGTTACAGAATTAAGTTGAAGATTCAAGAATCACATGCAGTCACATTCAAGCAGAGTACTAAGTACTTTAATATCTAGATCAAGTAGACAAATAACTGACTTTGTTTTTTGCTTCCTGTTTATAACGTCCCAACAGACCTCCATTGTGCTACATATTTACTTTACATCAAAACACCTGGATCTCTATACGTGTGAATATCGTGAAAAACAAAATCAAGAAAAAACATTCGTTCTGAATGCTTCAGTTCTACATACAGTACTTAACAATTATTAAATGTAATCTTCCCTTTTTGGAAAACGGAGCATTTTTCTCAGATATCAATTGTTGCTTAATTGGACCAAGTGTTTGTTAACATTTTTCTTCAAATCAAATGCTACAAATATAATTGCATATAACTATACAAAATACATTAAAACATGATTCAGGGTTAAGAATATGAAATTACAAAAAATGGGAAATTTGCACTTCAATCAACAACAAAAATTCCCTCTGTTTGTATTTAAAAAAAAAAAATTCTCTCACTATTTCTTTAAATTTTTTTCCCCTCAGTTTCTTTATATATTTTTTTATTGAGAGTAAGTCACATTGAAACATGATATCGGGCTTAGAATAATATTAAACTACAACAAATGGGAAATTTCCACTTATATTCATTTTTTCACTTCAGTTTTTTTTTCCTTTTTTTTTTTTCTTCTTTTTTTTTTTTTTTTTTTTTTTTTTTTACCAATATATAGCCTGCTATATATTCATCAACATTTTATAGCCTAACAACAAATAAGAAATACTTCAAATAACTAACTATACAGGAAATGAAATAACTAGCCATAAACAGATGCATAGAAACATTGCTTGAAATCCCTACTACCTTTTTAGACATATTTGTACGCATTTCATAAGTTCTGGAATACAACTGTCACTCCTAGGTATTGGGAAAATTCCCTGTTTTAAAGAGCCTCTACAATTTGTTATTCTCTCAGATATTTTAAGTAGTCATCAACAGAAGTGTCAAATTTCACATTTATTGCCACTTCAATATTTTCTAAATAGCTTAAAAATAAAATAAAGTACTGACCTAAGAGCAACACCCTGAGAATTGTGCTCTTATCATTTTCTCCTTTAAGGGGGGTATAAAATACATTAAATATTATTTAAAGAAAAAATAAAAAACAAGAAAGCAATCCATGAAGTTACTGATCTCATCACCTTTAAGCGTACAGCATAGTGGGGGAAATAGCTAATAACAATACCTGTGGGGGAAATAGCTAATAACAATACCTGTGGGGGAAATAGCTAATAACATTACCTGTGGGGGAAATCGCTAATAACAATACCTGTGGGGGAAATAGCTAATAACAATACCTGTGGGGGAAATAGCTAATAACAATACCTGTGGGGGAGAAATAGCTAATAACAATACCTGTGGGGAGAAATAGCTAATAACAATACCTGTGGGGAAATAGCTAATAACAATACCTGTGGGGAAATAGCTAATAACAATACCTGTGGGGGGAAATAGCTAATAACAATACCTGTGGGGAAATAGCTAATAACAATACCTGTGGGGGGAAATAGCTAATAGCAATACCTGTGGGGAAATAGCTAATAACAATACCTGTGGGGAAATAGCTAATAACAATACCTGTGGGGGAAATAGCTAATAACAATACCTGTGGGGAAATAGCTAATAGCAATACCTGTGGGGAAATAGCTAATAACAATACCTGTGGGGAAATAGCTAATAACAATACCTGTGGGGAAATAGCTAATAACAATACCTGTGGGGGAAATAGCTAATAACAATACCTGTGGGGGAAATAGCTAATAGCAATACCTGTGGGGAAATAGCTAATAACAATACCTGTGGGGGAAATAGCTAATAACAATACCTGTGGGGAAATAGCTAATAACAATACCTGTGGGGGGAAAAAGCTAATAACAATACCTGTGGGGAAATAGCTAATAACAATACCTGTGGGGAAATAGCTAATAGCAACACCTGTGGGGAAATAGCTAATAACAATACCTGTGGGGAAATAGCTAATAACAATACCTGTGGGGAAATAGCTAATAGCAATACCTGTGGGGAAATAGCTAATAACAATACCTGTGGGGAAATAGCTAATAACAATACCTGTGGGGAAATAGCTAATAACAATACCTGTGGGGGAAATAGCTAATAACAATACCTGTGGGGGAAATAGCTAATAGCAATACCTGTGGGGGAAATAGCTAATAACAATACCTGTGGGGGAAATAGCTAATAACAATACCTGTGGGGGAAATAGCTAATAACAATACCTGTGGGGGGAAAAAGCTAATAACAATACCTGTGGGGGAAATAGCTAATAACAATACCTGTGGGGGAAATAGCTAATAGCAATACCTGTGGGGGGAAATAGCTAATAACAATACCTGTGGGGGAAATAGCTAATGACAATACCTGTGGGGAAATAGCTAATAACAATACATATGGGGGGAAATAGCTAATAACAATACCTGTGGGGGAAATAGCTAATAACAATACCTGTGGGGGAAATAGCTAATAACAATACCTGTGGGGGAAATAGCTAATAACAATACCTGTGGGGGAAATAGCTAATAACAATACCTGTGGGGGAAATTGCTAATGACAATACCTGTGGGGAAATAGCTAATAACAATACATATGGGGGGAAATAGCTAATAACAATACCTGTGGGGAGAAATAGCTAATAACAATACCTGTGGGGGAAATAGCTAATAACAATACCTGTGGGGGAAATTGCTAATGACAATACCTGTGGGGGAAATAGCTAATAACAATACATATGGGGGGAAATAGCTAATAACAATACCTGTGGGGGAAATAGCTAATAACAATACCTGTGGGGGAAATAGCTAATAACAATACCTGTGGGAGAAATAGCTAATAACAATACCTGTGGGGGAAATAGCTAATAACAATATCTGTGGGGGAAATAGCTAATAACAATACCAGTGGGGAGAAATAGCTAATAACAATACCTGTAGGGGAAATAGCTAATAACAATACCAGTGGGGAGAAATAGCTAATAACAATACCTGTGGGGGAAATCGCTAATAACAATACCTGTAGGGGAAATAGCTAATAACAATACCTGTGGGGGAAATAGCTAATAGCAATACCTGTGGGGAGAAATAGCTAATAACAATACCTGTGGGGGAAATAGCTAATAACAATACCTACAGGGAAAATGGTTAAAAGGGGTCACTAGCTATGTGACCTTTGACCCCAGGGTTAAAGGGACACAAGTTTTGTCCCATTCCAGAAACTTATGACCACTTACCCCTAATAAGAGGTCATCATATGAGACCCCCTAGTGGGCCCACCAGCCCCCTAATATCAATGGGATGGTATGTAGTGTAGGAGGAATATAGGCAGTTATTTGCCTATACAGCAAAGTGACTACAATATCTCATCCCCACATATTTGTATATATGTGGGTGATGAGATAATAAAAAATGCACGCTAGCCTGCTATTTGCATCATTATTCCTGCTGCTATGAGCAGTTGATCCATTTCCAATCCATCCAAAACCCATAATGCAATTAAATAATGCCATCTGACATTGTTTCACAATTTACCAAGCAAACAACCCTACAAATTACATAACTGTGCTAGCCAGGCAAAGCACTGCTAGCAAGTGTTCTCATTCATATTTCCAAAGGTTATTATTTCAATTATGTTTACATAACACAAAATATATATACATGCCCATTTACCAGACTCACTCTTTCACATTTCCATATTTTGTAAACATGTTTATGTGGTACAAGTTTGTATTTTCTTTCCACTAAATTTTATCTGAAATTTAATCTTTCTACCCTGAAGGGATAAAGAATTTCATATCTATGAACAACCTTTTCACATCAACCCTGGCTGAGGAAGTAAGGAAAATTGGACTGGAGCAAGAACGTGATACGGCATTAGCCAACCATTACTACAGTGTGTTAATCGTTGTCTATGCAGTGGTCAAGCTTCAGATCTTACATAAAAGAGGACAATAAAAGTAGCAAAATAGATTTCAGGAATTTTTGTAAAGGAGACATTTAAGACAAAATTTCCATCACCGTGTAAAAATGTTTGAAACGGTGGCTTTCACATCACATTCTCGCATTCCGCAAAATGTTTGTGTAATATTTTCTGAAACTTTTGTGCATAAAACCATTGGATATGTAAGAAACATTATAACAGCTCCTTAGTAAAACTGTGATCAACATCTTAAGAAACTTTGACAAATATTTTTAATTAAGAAAACAAGTACATCCATCATTTAACATTTGGTAAGAAAGTGGGGGTGTGACATCACTTTACTGTGATAGACTTTGTACATGAGTCATTTTCAATAATGTTGATTTGTATACCTGAAAATTCAAAGATGTAAAATGACCAATTAGGATGAGAAATTTTGTTATGATTGCTGCTAATTATCTATTCTAAAATATTTTAGTTTAAAATTGCCTTTATAATCCATACTCAATTAAACCACATTAATTGCACATGCCTGTAATGATCATTACCCATTAATGATCCCCATCATATAAAATTGCCCACTTCAACTTTCACTTGATGAGTAACTATGTATACGTATGCAAACTTGAAATGATGCCATTAATATTTTGTTAATTTCAATCATGTTATATCTGTGCCTTCTTAGTTTTATCTTAACACTTGACGAAAAACACATCATTCTATTTCTTCTACGAACATCGTTTGATAAATGAAACCATATGATCACTAAGACACACGCAAGCTCCATGAATCTTAATTTAGATTCTCAAAAGAAATTTCATAACAAGTCGGCGGAGCCACAGTGCAAAACAACCTTCCATTAATAAACTTGTTTACAATTGCAACTTCCAAATTTTGTGAGCGTGGATCACCTTTCCAAGCTTGTACGGCATCAACCGCTTTCGAGTGCTGTAATTCCTGTTTTTGTCTCCACCATTAACATGCCGCCTTCTAATTTCCTCAGCAGAGGAGAAGGTTATATGCAAACAAATCTGTGTCTCTTTCTCAAGTGTTTACGATCTTTCATCGTGAATCATATTATATAGAATGCAAAAATAAACTTTTTGTTTTTCATGATTTTGCGGTGAAGGACAATTCATATACTAGGAGTTCAACTTCTGAAGACGTCTAGGAAGGATAATTATACAGAAATCATTATACAAGTACACGAAATGGACAATTGACCCTGAGAATAAATAATTCAGTTGTAAATTGTAAACATTCAGGTCATGCTTGTCAAGTTTGTGCCACTTTTTTTTTTCTACACAAGTTTTTCAATTTTTTAATTATGTGGACATAGTAAGTCCATAACTGAGGCAAACATTCGATTTCTTCTGTAGACCTAAACTAGTGTTCAATTTCTTTTGGTAATTCAAATGGTACAATTTCAGGTCAAATTATTATCAGTTTATTGTCGACCAGTTAAAACCGCTTTCGAGCGCTGTAAATCCTTTTTTGGTCTCCACGCTAACAATGCCGCCTTCTAATTTCCTCAGCAGAGGAGGAGGTTATACGCAAACAAATCTTGGATCTCTCTCTCAAGTGTTTACGATCTTTCATCAGGAATCATATTATAATATGAACAAAAATACCTTTTTTGTTTTTCGTGATTTTGTAGTGAAGGAAAATTCAGATGTAATGAGTTAAACAGATGTTATATCGTTATATGTACATAATGGAGAGTTCAACTCTTGAGAATAATAATTGATAGAAGGAAGTACCACAAAATCATTCTTATGCAAAATATTAATTTGATATATTAAAGGCCAGATATCGTGTTAACCAGTGTTCACACTAAGATTTTCATTTTTTTTTTTGGGGGATTTTTCCCCTTGTATATTTTTTGAGGGGGATTTTGAAGAAAAATTAAGGGGAGATTCTTTCTAACAGAAATACCTTAAGAGACAAGGAATACTACCGAAAATGCCAAGCTATGGCTGAGAAATGCCAAATTTGATTATTCTTTTTTGAGGGAGGGGGAGGGGGGGGGGGATTTGGCTGTTGATTTGGTATTTGTTGGCATTACAATAGAGTTTAAGGTTTTGATTTTTGATTGGCCAAAATATTTGTACATACTTGTATATAAGGTACACTAACAAGCCAAAAATAACTGCCACGGGAGTGATGTTACACATGTACACGTCTTTATGCCTTTGACAATAATGATTCCTTAACACTAAAGAATCCTTAACACTAAAGACTAAAGGATCATTTTCACTACTGAGAAGCATCTTCTGTTTGCTTCTATTTCTCATACAACAGGGAGGACACATCTAATCCTTCACTCAAAATTAATTTCCACGAAATATAATTTGTTCAAGAAACTGAAAAAGGCATCTATTTAGGCATCAATTCTTACTCAAAGGTGTTTTGACAGCATTTCCATTTCCAATTTCCACAAATTCTCCAAATAATATTTTTTCTATCATAATTTGATTTGACAATTATGACAAGTTAACTGATGGAAAATTATTGATGATATTATCTGTACCACTGATTGACACTTGTATTTTCAAAGTTATATGTACACTCATGGGGTTCTGTAGGTACAGACCAAGCCTGTCGTACTAGACCTGTGTTTCCTAAACTTTCTAATTAAAGACCAAAGGATGGGGTCATCATGTACAGGTGCCATAAATATGTGTCATTTGTCTCATACAATTAATGACAAGCAAAGGGAAAATAAGATTTGACACGTTAAGTTTAAAAGAAAGACAAACGCTTCATTAATATTTTTCAAGTTGTACTACATGACGAGCAACCTATTTAACTGAAAAATAAATTAGAGGTCATGCTTGTCAAATTATGTCCAGTTTTCTCAGTACAAGTATTTCAACTTCAAAATTTTGACATTTCATTAGTCAGTAAGTCGGTAACTGCAAAGCAAAAGTTTCAATTTCTTCTGTTATGTCGACCTAGGTTCAGTTTCTTTTGATCATTCAAACAGCAACTTCAAGTTATCATTTATTTTTTTGTTAAGTTCATTATTGACAAAGTTTGATATGGCTTGTGATTCCCAGCTTGCTACCATTATTTTTTTAACTCCCTGTTTTAACCTTTATCAGATTGAAATTGAGTCAAGTGCAGGTCCCCTTTCTGGTCCTGGTCCCACAAAGGTTACCATTAACCCTTTTAGGGCTGAAAATGAGTGAGCGCAAGTCCCCCTTTCCAATCACAGTCTCAAAAGAGTTACCCTTAACCCTTGTATGACTGACAATGAGCAGGGCCCATGCCTTCTCTCACAGTAAGTGGCACAGCAAGTCAATGGTGCCAGAGAGAGTTTAGCTTAAAGGAAAGGTATCGTCCCATATATAGATTCCCAAATGAGAGCCACCGTGCCAACGTGGTAACTACACTTCCATTTCTCAAATTTCCCTTATTGATCGCGAGAAATCTGTGATGTTTTCGATAACAAATGTTGACCCCTGTGTTCAGTCTGGCGGACGTGCGATCGATAACATCGCTGATTTCTTGCGATCAATAGGGAAAATTGAACACCGCTGGTGTTCACTCCTGAATGTATTTATGAGACTGATACCCTTCCTTTAAATCTAATCAATCTGATGGTGCAAACGGAATAATAAAGAGAGGATAAACAATGAACAAATCAATTTATATCCAAGTGTTTTAAAACAAAATAATCTTCTTATCAAAATCTACAAACTGCTTGACTCAGAATGAGATCCTCTTTCATGTATGTTAAGGGAAAGAATGATTGATCCATTTTATATTTTCAACCGATGTGGTAATAAATATGGGTGTATAAATACCCAGCTCCAAACCGTTTTGAGGAAGCATTCAGGAGTGACTTATGACATCATTGTCAATTACTCAACCTAGATCTAAATTGTTGTTTTCAAAATGTTTTTGTATGTGCAAATATTTGGGCCAATCTGTCACTTACCCGGTAAATTGAGTACATTGCAAGCAGTACAGTCATGCCCCAGCATTGATCTCCTAACCCACATAACATGTACTCCCCTTAAAAGCAATTCAAGCCAACAAACTTCTTCAGTAGCAAGTAAACAAACCTCCCTCTTTCTCTTGTTATTTTGAAAACTGACCTCACTGGTATTTTGTTTTGAAATAATTTATCAAACAACTGCAGCACATCACAAGGGTGCACTATATTAATATGAAATGAGGAAAACAACCCCACACTGGGTGCTACAAAACCACAAGGAACACATTCCTTCCTTGCTGAGGGAGTGTTAAAATGACAGGTCTGTCAGTGGCAGTAAAACATGTCAGCTGACAATGTCTGTCATTCCCATTCAAATCTGAAAACAATAAAAGCAAATTAGAAGTGACTGAACATTTTATATTTTCATACTGACAGGTATTATTTCCAATCAGTTTAAGAATTTGTATCTTTTTTTTTCAAACCGTTTTTTACTCAGTTTCTTCTTTTTTTTTGAAATGGTGAAAAGCATCATTTACATACAAGTAAAAACACTTGTGTCAAATTGTCAATAACATTCTTCACTCAATTTTTTTCCAAACTTTTTTTACACTTTTGACATTTATCCTGAATATGTCACTTGACATAACTTGCCAATCAGTTGATTGACAAGGCTTGTTGTAGGCAGGGGCAGACTGGCACATAGAATTCTACCGGTTCAAATGGAGTAACTGGTGCCTTAGACTACTTATGTCAGCTAGTAAAATAAACAATTTTAGCGTTAGTTATGTGGAAAAATCATAGCCTCCGGCGCCTAGCCCCAGCGGCACACCGGTCCAGGACTGTTTGACCATTCCATTAGTCCACCCCTGCTTGTAGGTTACATTTGGGGCTACAGTATGTTTCAAGTAAAATATGTTACAATTGCATGCAGAGGCGTAAAGACAGGGGCATAGAAAAGGACCCCCCATCGGTTTAAGTTGCTGCTATTTCGAAAATATCCGTCCTTCAATTTTCGAGAAAAAATTCCTTCATTTCAGGGCAATTTTCTTTGATTTTCAAAACATTTTCAGCCCTTTTTGGAAACATTCCTTTTACTTTCAGTTTTTTTTTCCTAGGAAATTTTCTTTAATTATTAGGAAACTTAACTCACATTTTGGGAACAATTTCCCAATTTTACTTTCCAACTGGGCAGGAAGCATGCAACTGGGAAGGTGAAAACCTCTCAGGGAGGCAGTTTTCTCCCTTCCCCACTTCCTACACCTCTGCATAAAGAACAGGAGGAGTTAGACTCAACTCTGGATATATTTGGGACTACCAGCTAAAGCAATGGATTTAGGCAAAAAGCAGAAGAGGGGGTGGGGTCAAGCATGATGGGTCAGTAAAATCCGAATAAATTGAAATGAAAAAAACAAATGGAATAAAATGAAAATCTGTACAATGTGCCAATTATATAAGAAATTTCCATGAAAATCAGGACAAATTTGACACTTTCAAAAAATCTTGCTCTCATAGAAAATATTTACCCATTCACTTCCAGTTAAATGTACATGAACAGCTGCTGTTATTTCACATTAAAAAGACATACAATTCTGAGTAAAGGTCTTTAAATTATGAAAATAACATGTATTAGTTTTACAGCCAGGCTGATCAAAGTTCATCAATACATAATTTAGAGCATTGCTGGACCTTTTTGTCTTGCTATTTCAACATTAATGTATGTGGGGATACTACTTTTAGTATTGATTCCTTTGTGTTAATTAAAGTGGCTCCGACTTCATGCTACATGCTCCCCTTTTGGTTATTGAAACCCTGCTCTATTGCTCTTTCTAGCATGGGGAGGAACAGGGGAGAAAAGACTTTCATATCCTAATGCATTGTGTTCCTTTGTTTGCCTTTTTAAACTCATCAATTTAAAAACAGTCTTTTCCTTTTCACCTTGTTCATTACATTAAAAAAGATATAATGGTCATTTACACTCCTTGTGATTTAGATGTAACCCAGTAAAATGAAATATAACAAATGAAATCAAACTGTAAGACCAGGTGTATGATTTGCTCACCCCCCTGAGGCTGCAATCTCTGCGAACAGAACACCACCTTAAAGATCGCATGGGGTTTGCAACAGCAGGTCAGAAACATGTTCGCAATCTGTCATAAAAGCAATGGCCATTCTAGAAATGACCTTTCACCACAATAAAACTCTCCTTACTTGCACGAAAGAATAAACATCAACATCACACACTCCTAATCTAACAGTCAAAGTATAACTGAGCTTGCAGTGGCTTATTTAGAGGGTGAGGTTGAGGGGGAAGGGGGGGGGGTTCATTAAGGAGGTGGTCAAAGATGCATTGGCTCCAGAAAGAAAGAAAAAAGAACATAAACAGCGTTTAAAAAATCAACCTGAATGCACTTTGTCCAGAGAGTATTGACCTCTGCATTTATTGTCTAGAAAGAAAATCAAGTTGCCCTGAGAATTATATTGCATATGTTTCATACCACCTGTGCTATAATGTTTGGTTGTCCAGATATGATTTTTGTTTGTACCGTTCAGCCGGACCGCAGGTCATATAATCACTGAACATCATTTCATTCTGACAATTCTGTCTCACTTTATGTATTGTACAACTTAACTCTGACATCAAATTGCTGATGAGTTTGCATTGTGCTCTTCAGATAACTTCATGTTCAACAAATCTCCGAAATCATCTACTTGATCAATTTTTTATGCAGTTTCAACCAGAAGCAGTAGCACAGTGGTTAAGGAGCCATGCTCGTATGCGAAAAGTAACGGGTTCGATTTGCAAGTGCTGCATTGTGTCCTTGAGCAAGGTACTTTACTCTACTTTGCTTCAATCCAGTCAATTGTAAAATGAGTACCAGTTTTGCTGGGAAGTTAACCTGCGATAGACTGCTGTTCTGTTTAGGGGGAGTCATGTACTCTCGTCCGCCTACGCCATGAAAACCGGGGATAAGTATCGGCCCTATGAGTCTAATGGCTTACATGAATTTAGCATTAGCTTCATGTTTTTCAATACTTAACAAATAATTTGTATACAGGTATCCTCTGAGTAATCCTACACCACCATCATTTATGAGTGTAGGAGGTGGGGGTTAGGGGGGACAATTCCCCCCCAAATTAAAAAATTAGGACTATTTTTGGGCAAAGGTTGTAGAGAAAATCGGGCAAAAATACCAAACAAGACACTTTTGTAATGCAAAGGGGGTATTTTATCAACGCTTCCTTTTGCCAATTTTGCACCTGGAAATTTAGGATTCACGTGGAAAGCACTTCAGTACGTACTACCTGGGGAACAGTTTCCCTGGGCAGTTTTCTTCTCAGGCTTACCACAGAGCTGTCAAAATAAAAGCTTCCAGGACCCTGGACTGAGCTTAATTGGGGATTTATTTACTTATGGGGGATATATGGGGGTTAGGGAGATTGGGGGCAGCCTGAATAGGGGAAATTACTTTACTGCCAAATTAGAAATGGTAAATAAATGTTGTTCTAAGTTGATTTAACATTTGAATCTAAAATTTTCTTCCTTTCTTTAATTTAATTTTCAAATTTCTGTGTTTGATTTTAAGCCATTTTGGGGCATCAAAAACAAGAAATCTGTAAAGCTTCTCGGGGGCTTTGCCCCATGGACCCCTACCAAGGCTTCGAACCTGGACCCTATCACAGGCCCTGAAGTGGGCCCCTAAACCCCACACCCATAAAAAGGTGACACTTTTATAGTGTCCCTATCCAAATTTCCTCCTCTGAACTGCTGTGGCCCCCTCCCCCCAAACAAAAATCTCTGGTGACTCCACTGGACATATTGAAACAGGGAAAGGGTGAAAATGGGGGTGGGGACATTTTGTCTGTCATCATGATATCTCAATAACTAACTGATGGTTGGATTTGGATTAAATTTGAAGTGTGGTAATGTTACTGCTTTATGAAGTGATTAAAATTTGTGATGTATTGGAGTAGGGGAAGGGCAAAAAGGGATTGGTGGGGATGTTTTAGGGTGAGTTTGTTTGTTATCATATCTTCATATCTCAAGAAGTAGAAACTAGATTTGGATTAATTTAGTGTGTGGTTTTGTTCCTGCTTAAGGAAGAAGTGATTAAAATTACAATAATGAAACAGGGGAAGAGTGCAAATAGGGTGGGGGTGGGGACATTTTGTCTGTCGTAAAGATCAAGATGTGATGACTGGATTTGGATCAAATTTGGTGTGTGGTTTTATTTCTGCTTTAGGAAGAAGTGATTAATTATTGGGACATATTGGAATAGGGGGTGGGGACATTTTAAGGCAAGATTTTTTTTCTACACTTTGATGAAACTTTCCAATGGGATGTGCTGAACAATGAACTCATGCCATGAAAGATTAACCATACAACAAATTTTCTGGACTCAAAGAAAATCAAGTTAAGTGGTCTCTGGTATCAATGAAATCTAAACAATTGGTTTCTGCCGTGAATGAAAATGATGGAATGTGGATCTACCCTGTATAGATCTGAAACAATGAATGCTCATTATGATCATCACAGTGATCACAAAGTGATGATCCTCAAGTGTTTAGAATGTACACATAAATGGCAATACAGATAAACATGCAGTGAGAGAGATTGTTGGGGTTATTACTTGGTGGCCCCTCGAGGGTTTCTGAGGTAGATTGTATTCCGGTGGAGAATGAACAGGGGCGGAGGTATGTGCTCTGCAGAGTGCTATAGTTTTATCATCTTTTATTGTTTTACCTTTATCGTTAGATTGTTTGTGTTAAGAGTTTTTATTTTGTTCTTTAAAGTACAGAGAACCTTGAGATTCTGCGCTATATATATATAAGCACCAAGAAACTAAGTAAAAATAGAACAGCACACTCACTAAGTGGTATTTATCATGCCTCACCGAGTTCCAAGTTCAATGAACATGTACTGTAACTTTACATGTCAGGATGTCAATGATGGACACTACCAACACTTTGTTCACAAAGCCACACTGCAGGCAAAACCAAATGATTCATAACCTGACCCCTAAATTCAATGTTGGAGAAATTGTGAAAAGATTTGTTTGCAAAGGAACTCCATCCAACAAGATATGAGAAGATGGGGGAAGGGTGGGAAGGTAGAATGGGGTGCACGTGCAAACCCACGAACATTAAACATCCAGAGCAGGTTCTCTTTTGTTTGATATATTTGATGGGGATATCTCATTGAGTGCCAGTCAAATTCTCAGGCACTAAATCGAGATCAACACCAGAAGTTTGAACTTTACTAAACCAGGAAGCTAGTGGAGTGATATCTACCACATCGCTTTAAATGTTCAATGGGTCGCCTGAATTTTATATCAACTCTCCTTTGGGAGAACCGCGAAACTGGGATAACTTGCCATTATATCAAACCCCTCCATTAAAGTTGTCCCCAGCCAGAAAGTGAGGATATTTTTCTTGGCACATTTTCACTACATGTGATCGCATACCACACTTCAGTCATTTGCATCAATCATACAAGCGGGAACCTTCACTCACTTGGTGCAATTATGTCCATGTTCATTATAATACATAATTAGTCAAATGCACCAAAGAACAAAAAAACAATAGATATTTAAGGTAAAAGTTGATTTAGGGTATTCATGTCAGAGACTGTTTGTACCATTGCCTAGAATGGAAGTATTTGATTGTCCTAAGATGAATATATTTGATTATTCTAAGGACTTCAGAATAATACTTCAAAGGATTATTCCCATGGATTTTCATATGAAAGATTCTAGAAACAAAGTGGTGAAAAAACTATGTAAATATCTTATTCCGTTTAGAAATTACAACAATTTAAAGAGTAGAAAAATGTTCTTAAAAACACCTCTTACAATATGTGTCCTTCAGCTTGGTGATGTCATCAAGGCAACTCCGGCACAGTTCTTATGTATTTCTTATGAATTTAATCACACGTTCTTTTTTACATTATCGAACAGCATTTTTGGTTCATTATATAGGGTGAAATATATAATTTACAAGAAAATATTTTGTTTATTTTTTGGTGTACATCATATTTACAATAATAATATATAAAAAAAATCCCATTTTTTTTTTTTAAAGAAATACAAAAGATGTTTTGTTGAAATAGCCTCTATGACAGACATCACAGATGTTGCCAATCAGTCACTTTTGTCCAAATTCAAAAATACTTTTAAATTGTGTAACTTCTAAATGGAATAAGATATTAACATTAGTTTTTTTCACCACTTTTGTTTCTAAAATTTCTCTCTTATCATATATGAAAAAATGAAAATCCATGGGAATAATAACTTTAATAACTAACTTTCTGCTCAATGCTCCTTTAATATGTCATAGCATATAAAAAAGACAACACATTCTTTAATATGTCATAGTATATAAAAAGACAACACATCCTTTAATATGTCATAGTATATAAAAAGACAACACATCCTTTAATATGTCATAGTATATAAAAAGACAACACATCCTTTAATATGCCATAGTACATAAAAAGACAACACATCATTCCAGATTAACACCTGAAGCATCTTAACCAAGGTTGCATAAAGTTCAGCAGAAATATATTTTGAGATGTTGTTGCTGTCTCTGCAATAACAACAGGATAAAAGGGAGGATAGAAAATCTTTACAGGAATTTTATCTTTGACAAATATTCTTTGTTATAATAACAAACCATCAGGACAGGACTTTAAAACATAATAGTATTTGTTATGGTTGATGTTAGTTACAGAAATTTATGACTTTAGAAATGTGGATTACAGTCCTTAAAGCTGTGTACACTAAATGAAACCTTTTTAAAGAAAAAAAATACCCCATAAAAAGGAAACACATGTTAAGAAAGTCAAAGGATAATATGACCAAAATTAAGTTGAATTTCATCATGAGGGTGATGTATAATTATCTACTGTATGTTTTAATAAATAGTATAGGTATTTCTAAAACAGAAATCTGCCCGGACAAGCATTTTCACCATTTTATTAACTGAAATTTTGCAATGAAATCTGTAGAATTATAGATTCTGAGAAGCATGCTATTTCGTTCATCACACATTCTCCATATATAATAGAATCTTCAAACTGATATCAGTCATAACACAAATACTACATATGACACTTCCAAAACTTAAATGACTCTTCTATTTGAAAAAAATTAATATTCTTAATAATGGACTTGTCAGTTGTTTGACTCACCCCTACTATATCCAGCCAAATGTGAGTCAAATGTGAGTCATTGGCATATGAAACAGTGACTGACATGTGCGTTATTGTACCAAATTGCCAGTCACCTTGTCAGTTGTATGACACACCTCTACTTACCCCAGGCAATGTCAGTCAAATGTGAGTAATTGACATATGAAACAGTGACTCAGATGTGTCTCATTGTATCAAATTGTCAGTCACCAGAGGGACTTTGGGGTGAGTCAATTTACTTCATACCTATTAACTTTGCACAGGTGTCAATTGGGGTGAGTCATTAAAAAAAATGTCAGTCACCTAAGTGACTGAGGGGTGCATACATGTACAGGTTTTGGTTACCCACAAAAGTGCAATGACTCACCTTGTCTGGGGGTATAGGGGTGAGTCACACAATTGACAAGTGCCTTATAGGCAATTGAATCGGAAGCATCCATACACTTTTAAGATCCTGTAGTAGAAAAGTACATTAACTTCTGATTGAATGCAAAAATACATTTCCAGGAACATGTGGTGGCAAACATTTCCGCAAAAACAAGTAAACACGCCATCAATTCACTACTTTGTTTATCAGATTCACTGAAAGCTTAACTAATTAGGGAAAAAGTGCAAAAATGGATAACCCAAGGGCATCAAAACAGATTTCTCTTCTTGACAATGACAGCAATTCTCAAAGTATTCCAAACACCAATTTATGCAAATGTAATTGTACATCACTTAATGGTTTGCATTGAGGCATTAACAAAGGCAAAAATGATCCAAAAAAATTGACCTGCCTCATATTTGACTTTAAGAAGTGTTTGTAGGACAGAAGTTAATTTCTTCGTAAGTCATTTTTCCTGATCATTAGAACAATACTTTATTTCCAAGTAAAACAGCCACTTCTGTTAAAATGTTCAAATGTCCAGGATATGATGAAACAAAGATTTTAGATAAACTTGTCTATTGTTTAGTTTTTGCAATTATTTATAACAGATTTGTGATGTATGAACTGCATACAGTAGTGTAAGCTGGCTGTCGACATCCAGCCAGAGTTTATGTCTAGGCTGATGGTATCTTGATACCAAAATAATTCAATCTGATACTAGTGAACCTAAATCAATAAAGAAGACCAAATGATTTCACTAATGCACATTATACATGCATGGGTATTACAAGAGGCTGTAAAATGAATGATAAATCATGGTTACCGCTTGTTTGGATGGTACTTTTGTGCCGTTACATTGGCAACTTTAGCAATAAATACATTGGTGCCATCATGGCTCAATTTGTTTCTAGAGAAAACCTTTATGAAAACAAGACTATCATAAAACATATCTTCCTAGATTAAGATTGAACACTTCTTTTATGTTTTAAACTGTTTAAGTGTACTTGAAAAAATTTCCTCTTGATTGGAGAAGGTCAAAAGGTCAACAAAATTTGGTGGCATTCTCAGACCTTCGTTATCATCACCAGGGTTGGCTGCAAACACTGATTTGTAAATCTCATATCATGCATTTCATTTGTGTGTTGAGGTTGGTTGGTTCGTTTAGGTACTTCACAGACCTTTCCCAGGTTATGGAGATGTCACCAATGCTTTCATCACCATTTTGTTTCTTTTAAAGTCCTCTTTCATATAAGATGGACTTGCTCGACCACTGAACTAATCCTTCAACTAAGAAGTTGATGGTGTCTTTCCTCCCTGCATATTAAGTTTTTCAGGAAAGTGTATGCTAGAAATTCTTAGAAAGCATGTTACCAAATAATCTGTGAATCTGTTATACCTAACATACCATCCTCTCTGAGCATTTACTTTTTATTCAAATCATGGTCTTAAATTTAATTCAAAATTTTGACCGTAAATTTTCAAAGCAAAATATATAAATAAAACAAAAACAATTAAATTTAAAAAGAAAACCACACACACAGTAAAAAGAGGCTACAGGCCTGCGCCTCATCTTCATGCCTTGTGTCTGACACTTCAAAATACATTACTTGGAACTGCAAATATTAATATGTAAAATTTTGGCAACAAAAAACCAGCAAATTTTGTTGGCACAACTCCCCCCACCTACCCCCTTCCCACCTGCCAATGTTGAACAAAATATTGACAGATTTAGATAATCATAATTTTTGAGTAACAATCCTGGTCTTGGGTGTCAAAAATTAAAAAAGACAAATCCCCAACACTAATCCCTGCTTAACAACCAATCAATCATTTTATGTTGAATTTTAAGCTCTATACAAAACTCATTATGACCAGAAATATGTATACCTGTTATTACTAATATGAATTTAAAAACTATATTTTTTTTGTCTTAAATGAGTTCAACAAAAGTTAACTGCAAACAAGTCGGTCAATGCTGAACCTAAACTTTTACTTAAACACTATCTGGTCAGTCATCAATATGAAACTGATCTTTAATTAAGATCAGTGTCTGCAAAAGTTCCCCAGGCGGTCAGGGTCAATAAAACCGTTCAAGCAGAATGCAGAATAATTACTGACATTGTAGTAAACAATCTAAACCATGTGAATTTTAAGAAGGTTGCACAGTACTAATACTTTTCATTTTCTCTTTGGAAAAGATTTTATTTCTCAGTAAAAAATGCATAATTTGCATCTTCATTTATATTTCTCAAATCCTCCTGAAGAAATCATTTTTAATAAATCAGTTTGATCTACAACTTGAAAATGGTATTGCTACTTTACAGGTAGATATAGTTTATTACTTGTTATTAGCACACTTGCTAACTAACAAGGGATATTACAGGTAAATATAGTTTATTACTTATTGTTAGTACAGTTGCTAACCAACAAGTGATATGGCACTGGCTAAATTTATCTCGCTTTGCACCACAACAAGTGATATGGCACTTGCTTTATCTCGCCCTGCACCACTATTACCACTCGCCTTGCACTACTATAACCACTCGCCTTGCACCACTATAACCACTCGCCTTGCACCACTATAACCACTCGCCTTGCACCAGCTTCCACCACTATAACTACGTGGTTGTGAATTCTTGTCTCGGGAAAAATAGTGAAGTGATAGATTTACAATGGTGAAGAGGCATGTTTATTTGGGGACTTCTGTTTAAGATGGGTCAAAGGCCAAACCTTCAAAGGTCCAATAAATCCTGCCTACTAAAAATATCGTAAGAAAAGCGACAGTTAAGGTATTATTCTCCATTCTAAGGAAAATTGTTTGTTTTTTTGTTCCTTTTTAACCTTGATATGAAAAATTTACACAAGCTCATAAGAAATAGTTATTATTTATATGATTTACAATTAAAATCTTATGTCTAAAATCTGAAAGGACCACCTGCATTTTGTAAGTTATTTCCGTCTGGCCAAAGAAACAATGATTTTATAATACAATAACATGTCTTTGGGCAATTTATCATAGTTTGTGCATTCTGCATACCGATTAGAATTATCCGGGGTCTCAATTGGGGAGGGGGGGGGAGGATTTTACCACCTAGTTATACAGTAGTAAATTTTCATTATGTGTTAGTTTTGAGTAGCTAAGGCAGCCTGGTTGGTGTACTTCCTGGTCCGTCGTCATGATTTATGGTCGGTGTACTTCCTGGTCTGTCGTCATGATTTATGGACAGGAATCTGTGTATATACATATCAGTCATATCAACATACAAATTCGGAACAAGCCTAGTCAATATGGACAGTATATTTCCTTCAGAGATTATAGACAAACATTAAAAGTTGAATTATGATTTTTTTTTAGGAAATTAAAACTAAACTAAAATCATCATGTTATGATTTTATCGAACAAGCTCTCTGGATGTCAAACATTGATGCTTTCAGGGATTGAGAAAAATGCATATGTTTCTGGTAAACTCTTAACAGGGACATGATTTCCTTCCAGGACAATTATAAATGCAAATGCACATGCCCTGTGGATAAGTTACTCTCAGGTTGATTTGCATTTCCCTCTTTATATTTCCCTTTTTATGCAAAATTTTAAGAGAAAGTTACACAACCTGCTGCTATATATCTATATACATCTATATCTCTCTCTATATATACAGTATCTCTATCTATATCTCTATCTCTATATCTATTTATCTATCTCTCTATCTATCTATCTATCTATCTCCATCTATCTATCTATATGCATATATATATATATATATATATATATATATATATATATATATATACATATATATATATATATATATATATATATATAACAAAAAATGAAAAAAAAAAATGCGTCTCTAGCCAACATAATTTTTCTAATAAACCAAATATCTGAAGCCTTCAATGGTATGAAGTCAAAACCTATAAACTTATAAATTTATCATTTAGATTTATAATAGATTTATATTAATATCATATTTAATATTAATGTTAATATTATTGTTTTATTTTATCTATAAAAAGTTATCATTTAGATTTGTATTAGATTTATATCAATATTATATTTAATATTAATATTAATATTTTTATTTATTCATTAAAATGTATTATTTAGATCTATAATAATATTATATACCCCCACTTTTTATGAGGAAATTTTCCAAAATATTGATAATTTTTTGTTTTTTATATCTTTTTTGCTTTTAAAAAACAAAATTGCCCTTAGAAGAACAGTAGGCTAAATTTGAACACTTCATCTTGGGAGGGGAGTCTAGGACCATTTTGGACCCCTTTCTTAATGCTGGCTACGCCACTGCATGATACTATGTACTCACATTTTAAGAATTGGTTATACTTTAATGGAAATTACATGATTTAATCTGTTTACTAATTAAAAAAAAATATGTTTTCTTTAAATTTCTTCAGACGGTAGATCAGTTATGAAGCATGGCCCTCTTGAGTACCATGAAGCATGGCCCTCTTGAGTACCATAAAGCATGGCCCTCTTGAGTACCATGAAGCATGGCCCTCTGGAGTACCATGAAGCATGGCCCTCTTGAGTACCATGAAGCATGACCCTTTTGAGTACCATGAAGCATGACCCTCTTGAGTACCATGAAGCATGACCCTCTTGAGTACCATGAAGCATGGCCCTCTTGAGTACCATGAAGCATGGCCCTCTTGAGTACCATGAAGCATGGCCCTCTTGAGTGCCATGAAGCATGGCCCTCTTCAGTACCATATGAAGCATGGCCCTCTTCAGTACCATATGGAGCATGGCCCTCTTCAGTACCATGAAGCATGGCCCTCTTCAGTACCATGAAGCATGGCCCTTTTGATTACCATTAAGCATGGCCCTTTTGATTACCATGAAGTATGGCCCTCTGGAGTACCATGAAGCATGGCCTCTTCAGTACCATGAAGCATGGCCCTCTTTAGTACCATGATGACAATTACTCAATGGTTGTAGAACCAATATTTCCAAAACAAATGTAACGAGACTTTTGACTCTTAGTCTGACATGGGGATATGACTAGATCTCCATGGTCTGACTTCAGTCTTTATTGACAAATCTGAGCTTTAAACCTAAAGGCCAGTTGTCTTCTCTAACGTATGAGGCAAATGAAATTCAAATTCTTTGTTTTGATTGGTCGAAACACAGTGTGCACTTACATTGATAGGCCAATCAGTATCGTTTTTGGAATAAATTGTACGCCGCCCGCCACATTTTAATAACAAGATATGGCCTTTAATCTCCTTAGCAGAAAAGTGTATTTGAATGCATTCTTTATTATTTTGTTCATTTTATTACCCTCCCATTGACCATGTAAATACTTCACCAAATGAATTGATCCTATAACACAGAGACAGAAGAACTCAGGCAACTTAAAACAGACCACTTTATTATCTAACAAGCAGGGAGAGTTAAAAAGCTCAACTTGCCTTTTACATTAATTGGTGCTATTCACCACTTGTCTAATTCTTTTACAACACCACAGTACCTACTATATTTTACCTCAAGATTTAACATTTTCTGAAGGAAATTGCTAATTGACAGGACAACATACATAGAATGAGGAATAGAATACATAGATACAGATACACAGAAAGAGGAATAGAATACATAGATACAGATACATAGAATCAGGAATAGAATACATAGAATCAGGAATAGAATACATGGATACAGATACATAGAATGAGGAATAGAATACATAGATACAGATACATAGAATCAGGAATAGAATACATAGAATTAGGAATAGAATACATAGAATCAGGAATAGAATACATAGAATCAGGAATAGAATACATAGAATCAGGAATAGAATACATGGATACAGATACATAGAATGAGGAATAGAATACATAGATACAAATACATAGAATCAGGAATAGAATACATAGAATCAGGAATAGAATACATAGAATCAGGAATAGAATACATGGATACAGATACATAGAATGAGGAATAGAATGCATAGATACAGATACATAGAATCAAGAATAGAATACATAGAAACAGGAGTAGAATACAGAGAATCAGGAATAGAATACATGGATACAGATACACAGAATGAGAAATAGAATACATAAAATCAGGAATAGAATACATGGATACAGATACATAGAATCAGGAATAGAATACATAGATACAAATACATAGAATCAGGAATAGAATACATATAATCAGGAATAGAATACATAGATACAGATACATAGAATCAGGAATAGAATACATAGATACAGATACATAGAATCAGGAATAGAATACATAGATACAGATACATAGAATCAGGAATAGAATACATAGATACAGATACATAGAATTTGGAATAGAATACATGGATACAGATACATAGAATCAGGAATAGAATACATGGATACAGATACATAGAATCAGGAATAGAATACATAGATACAGATATATAGAATCAGGAATAGAATACATAGATACATAGAATCAGGAATAGAATACATAGATACAAATACATAAAATACATACTGTAGATACAAATACATAGAATCAGGAACAGAATACATAGATACAAATACATAGAATCAGGAATAGAATACATAGATACAGATACATATAATCAGGAATAGAATACATAGATAGAGATACACAGAATGAGGAATAGGATACATAGATACAGATATTTAGAATCAGGAATAGAATACAGATAGATACATAGAATCAGGAATAGAATACATAGATACAGATGCATATAATCAGAAATAGAATACATAGATACAAATACATAGAATACATACTGTAGATACAAGTACATAGAATCAGGAACAGAATACATAGATACAAATACATAGAATCAGGAATAGAATACATAGATACAGTATGAACAACCTCCACACTTATTTCAACCCTCAATGAGACTCCCTGTTACCTGGAACCACTCAGGCCTGAAGGATTTGTGAATCACCCTCTCAATTAACAATACATCCAAGAAATAAACTTCTTTTCATGCTGGTTGCCTACATGAAACTCCATGGAATCAAGAAGAGAACAAGTCCGCTTACTAGAGATAATGTACATTGTAGTATTGGTGGATGCAACACACTAAACACTACTGCACATAATGCAAACAAATTACATAGTAAAAGTTACTCAGAAGCTTTTTTTTTACAACAAATAATTTTATCTTATTTTTTAGATTTAAAAATTGTGTGAAAGGCAGAATGGAACTGTCATACCAAATAATTTATCTATATCGGTACCAATCTAATTTATCGATGATATCAGAATAGCCAGAATTAGTATATATATATTGGGAAATAATAACCAATGGACCTTAACTTAAAAAAAACCAAAAAAATAATCACAAACTTGTAATTATATCTATCCAACTACCATGCTAGATTACATAGTTATGCTGATACATTACAAGGGTACATGCTGTCATGTAACAGGGCTACTTTGCTCTATTTCAGGGCTCCCCTGCTTCATTATGGGGCTACCCACATACATACACGACACTACAAGACTCCCCTGCTACATTTTAGCAGGGAGTCTAAATGACAACTCCCTGATTACAGCAACGAGGTGATACCTACTTGAACACATCAGGGCCATCCTGCTGCATTAAATTGCTACCCAGCTCCAGGTCACCCACATTAATACATCACAAAATGTGCATAAATTATGCAAATTGCTGCCCCAGATTTAAAACGCACGTAAACTGGTCAATGCTTAACCTATTTTGATGACTATGAAAGTTTTTAGTAGATTCTAAATCATTTTAGCTAATTTACATTTTCCTTTTTTTTTTTTTTTTTTTTTGCTGATCAATCTAGGGAGATAATTTTAGAATTCCACATGAGACTGAATTCTGGAGATATAAAGGAACCCATTTGATTGTGAAGGCTAACCATCATGTAGCCAGGAAAGATCATATGACACAAGGACACTCTCTTATACAACCAGATAATTGAAAACCTTTTACATTTTACACTCCAGCAAACATAAACAAATATCAATGCCCATGAAGTATTATCTTTCTCTGCTTTATACATTTAGGATATTTCTTATATAATACCTTTCTTGACCACACAAACGCCCTACTGGTTTCTCAAGGTAAATCAGTGTTGTATGGTGGGAGGATTTTTCAGACTTTAAGAAGCACTCAACCAGTGGCGCAGCTAGGGCCTTACGGGCTGGGAAACAAGTGGGCCCCTATGGTATAACAGTATAATGGTATATTTTTTTATGGGCCACTTATAGAGCCAGGGTCAGGGATGGTTCCCCCCCCCCTTCCTTAGTTATGCCACTGCACTCAGACAAAATGTGATGGTGTACTTTTCAGCAAAGCTAATTAAGAAATTTATGACGTTTTTATTCGCGAAAGTAATGTAAATTGGCAACGTTGAGGAATGTTTGGTTTCATTTGTTGATGTTTAACAGCACCCCGACAGTCAAAAGTCAAATGTGCCAAGAGGGTGTTAATAAATTAAAGTGTAAGAGTTAGGAAAGTGAGGAGATGGAAGGTTTGTAAGGGAGATAAGGGGAGAAAGCAGAATGTGGGGAGAAAAAAAGAGGGAAAAAACGTGAGCAAAAAAAGGTTTGATGAAAAGAAAGGGGTAGGGCTAAGTTTAGATGTAGAAAGGGAGGGAAGGGGGAGTTAAATGTGGTGGAAGAGGTTGTTGTTGCGGAGGAAGTCGATGATGTTTGAGGAAGAATTGTTTTTAAAAAAGGCCGAGATTGAGGATAGTGAGGAGAGAAGAGATCTGGAGTTCTGGTATAGGGGACAGGTTACGTAAATATGCTTGATGGAGAGATCTGCGTTACAAGTGGGGCAGAGAGGGGTAGGGGAGCTGGATAAGAGATGGGAGTGAGCGAGAGAGAAGTGGCCGAGGTGGATATGGGTGACAACGATGTCTTCCCTGCGGTTACAACTGTGCAGAGGGGTGTGTTGGTCCCAACTTTGAGTTTGATGGTGTGGAGTCTGTTACTGGTTTCATGACTCCAGGAGTTTTGCCAGGTTTTTTTATATTTTTTCATGTAGTTGGAGATAAAGAGATGGAGGTCTGAATGTGGAATAGGAAAAGGAGAGACGATGTTTGACAGAGCTTTGTTGGTGGCTCTGTCGGCTCTCTCGTTGCCAGGGATGCCGACATGGCTGGAAATCCAGAAAAAGATAATATTCTTTCTTAAGTAGGAGAGAGTGTGGAGTTTGTTGAGGATTTGTAGAATGACCGGATTGGGCCAGAGCATGTTTTGGATGCCAGCGAGGACAGACTTAGAGTCAGAGAAGAAGACGAAAGTGGGGGGCGGAAAGAGAGTTCTATGAAGTTTAAGGCTAGGAGGATGGCTTTTGCCTCGGCAGAGTGAATAGAGGTGCCGTCGGGTAGCCTTGAGGAGAGGGTGAGGCCGGGACAGGCAGTGGCGGCTGCAGAGGAGCCTTCCTGTGGTGTGGAGCCATCGGTGAAGAGGAAGGAGTAGTCGTGGAAATGTCTACTGAGTTGGCAGTATTTGGAGTGGAAGAAGGCTGGGTTCCGAAGAGCTTTCGTGATGGCGAAAAGACCAAGGTATACCTTGGGGGAGGGGGGGGGGGGGTGAATAGTCCAGGTGGGTATAGGTGGGATGGTGTATCTGGCGATCAAGAAAATGTTGATGCTGGCTTTGGAAAAGTGGGAGTGCATCCAAATCCCGAAAGGTGGGTGGATGCGTTTGTTGAGATTGAAGAGGTTGGTGAAGGAAGGAGAATAGATAAAATGGAAGCAAGGGTTACGTGGATCCATGAGGATGCAAAGAGCAAAGGAAAGGCCAGCCTTCGTGCATCGGAGGTCGAAGGGTAGTTCGTTGGCCTCAATGTGGAGACTGGTGGTAGGGGAGGTGTGAGTGGTGCCAAAGCAAAGCCTTAAGGCAGTGTTCTCAGTGACCTCCAGGTCTTTCAAGTAAAATTTATGGGCAGAGGCGAAGATGAAATTGACATAGTCCAGCCTGGATCTGAGGAGAGAGCGTTATAAGCAGAGAGGACCAATTTGCTCCCCAGTCAGTGCTTGAGAGGACCTTGAGGAGATTGAGGATTTTGTAAAAATTTTGTTATGAGGGTGTTGATGTGGGGGAGATAGGAAAGTTTGGAGTCGAGAGTGATTCTGAGGAAATATTTGGAGTCGAGAGTGATTCTGAGGAAGCGAGAACTGTCTTTACTGGGGATAATGGAATCTTTGAGGTGGAGATTGGGGCGGATGAAGAAAGAGTTGTTGTTGTTGAAATGGATGGTAACAGTTTTATCTTTTGAGAAGTTGAAACCGTTGGAGTCGCTCCAGTGAGCCAGACTGTCCAGACAGGGTTGTAGGTTATTTTGGAGAGTATGGAAGCATGAAGAGGATGAGTAGATAGTGAAATTGTCCACATAGAGAGAGCTTTTGTTGTTGGGGGTGAGAGTGAGTTTTAGTGATGCTGTTAACTTTGATAATGAGAGTGGGGGAGAGGATGCTGCCTTGGGGGACACCCAAGTGTTGAGTTTACCTTTGGGAGTAGGTGTTACCGATGCGTACTTGGAAGTGGCGGGAGTGGAGGAAGTTCTGGAAGAAGGTGGGGAGGGAGCCTCTGAGGCCAGAGGATTCAAGGTCTTTGAGGACACCATACCGCCAAGTGGTGTCGAAGGCCTTTTCGAGGTCGAAGAAGATAGAGATGGCGTGATGATTACTAATGAAGGCTTGACGGAGGAGGGTGTTGATTTTGAGGATGTGGTCCAGGCAGTTTAATTTTTTTTCTCAAGCCATTTTGAATGGGGGAGAGGATGGAGTTAAGGAATGTATAGGAAAACTTCCGGTGCTAATCCAATATTTTAATAGCCAGGTCTAAAAAGTGATATGAAGAATGTATTATTTAGACACTTTTACCATTTCAAAACATAACATAAAATATTTATTACCACCAAATATTTTTTTTTAAAGCCACAAAGAGATAGAGAAAGATAATAATATTATTTGAAATTTAAAATGAACGAGGTTAGTCTCACCAGATGTAGTGAGACAAGCACCTCACTCTGTAGGCACTACAGGCATGCTATGCAATACTTGCAGTACTTGTATGTATAGCAGCCAATGTAATGGCTATTGCGTATAATATGGTCAGAATGTTGACTACACTGGATGTGGTTCTGAAACTTAAAAAGCTTAGTTAACAGGTTATGAAATTGTTAGCGTCCATTGTACACATGTACTGTAATCATGCAACCTGTCAAATTCAGTGTGGGTAGAATCAAATAGCTTTCACACACTTGTTTGATTTTGGCAACACTTCCTGAGAATTTCTTAAATTGACATTGCTCTACTGGAAATGAAGAATTTTCCTGGAAATTGAAAAAAATTCCCAGACATCGAAGAAGATTTCACCAAAGAGCTTCAAGCTCTTTGATTTCATGAAAATAAAGGAAACTTCCCCAAAATAAAGGAAATTTTGTGGGGAGGAAGGGAGGGGGGGGAGGGGGACTGTGGGCAATGATTTTTTTAGGGACGTAGCCCCAACCCCATTAAGACACGCCACTGATTTCTTTAATATTATCCACACAAGAAAATTGAATGCCACGATAGCAATTTTTAAAGGGTGTTCTTGTAAATGTTACTATTGAGGGGATGGCTGCTAATTTCTCAGTACTAAGAAAGTAACAAAGATGTAAACATTTATGACTGAAACCGAGGAAACGAAGCGAACATGCAGTAATAAGAGATGGTGGCATCAATAAGTGTGCAGGAGGAGAACACTCCTAAATATTCATCATGTCTTATGTCCTTCTTTCATACCATTTGTCCACAGTGACTAAGAAATATGTTTGAAGTTCATGTAATGCACTTGTCAGTTGTGTAACTCACCATACTAACCCCAGGCAATGTCAGTCATATGTGAGTCATTGACATCTGAAATAGTGACTCACATGTACGTCAATTTACCAAATTGTCAGTCACCTGAGTGACTCTGGGCAGGGCCGTAGCTAGAAACAAATTATTGGGGGGGGGGGGGGATAGGATAAACATGGGCATGGTGGATCGGGTGGGGGGAAATTGCCTTCGGTTCCCATGTTGTGCATATACCTCACATGTGGAAATTCACAATCGGCAACTCTGGGGCGAGTCAATTTACTTCAGACCTATTGACTTTGTACAGAGGTGAGTGATTAGGTTAAGTCATTTCAGAAGAAATGTCAGTCACCTAAGTGACTGAGGGGTGCGTCAATGTACATGTTTTGTCCACCCACTTTGGTGCAATGACTCACCTTGTCCAGGGGTGTAGGGGTGAGTCACACAATTGACAAGTGCATAATACAGAAGACTCATTTCCTGTTCAGAAAGTATTGTGAACAACTTTGAGCAAACTTCAAGCCTGTAAATCTCCATTTAAACGAGCCTCTTGTCTTAATTTAACAATTTCCTTCGCATAATGAAGTGAGAACTGTAACAAAAGATCAAAGTGTACTTTCAAGGGTAAAGGACCAATATTGTTAAAATTCAGAGCAAAAACTTATTTAGTGGTCAGAAAAGTTGATTTTGTATGATAGAGGGAGAAAAGACGAGTAAAGTTAACATAAAGTTAACTTGAGAATAGGAATTACTGTGCTTCCAAACTTTGTGCCAATCAGGAGAAGGTATTTTAAAGATGACATGCCTTTGCTTGAAAATGGTAAGTGAAGAAAGCGTACATTTAGTAATGTCACAAAATCACTTTCCTGACAATTGATGGTGTTTTTATTAGACTTTGTGATCAGAAAAAATGAGATTCTATTTTCCTTGCATTTCTAACTTCTTCTTCAAAAACTTGTCTACTCAGCATTATATATCTTACAATATAGAAATGGCAACCTGGCCATAGATACTGAATACTATCTTCATCATTTTGTTGCTTTCATTGCCCTCTATCATATAATATTGACATACTTGTCCACTTATCCCTAATTAAAGGATTAGTTTAGTGGTCAAGCATGTCCATCTTATATGAATGAAAAAGACTTCAAAAGAAACAAAATGGTGAAGCAAGCATTCAAAAATCTTCTTCTGTTCAGGAGATATTCAAGTTTAAAGCTTTACCTTATCTGTGCAGAAATGACTGGCGTAGTAAGTCTACTATGGCAAGTTGGTATATTCATCCTCACATTCTAAAGAAAGTTTATTTAATTTTTTCACTATTTAAATTATTTTCCCTTAAAACTTTCTTCAGGTGGTATATTATAGATAGATACCCTTCCTAGATTCAGTTTTACTACTTTTTTGACATATCCCATGGTTTTTAAATCACAAACTCGGAGGACAAAACATAATAGAATACATAAAGACTTGAAGAATTTGAGGCTATGACATCACAACTAGTCTGATTTCAGTCGTTTCTACACAAATGATACCAAACTTTAAACTTAAATATCTCCTTAACGAAAATAAGAGTTTTGAATGCTTTATTCACTATTTTGTTTCTTTTGAAGCTGACCGCTGAACTAATCCTTAACAAATTTAACGAGTTATTCGTTTTGGACCCAACCTTTAACAACCTTATTCCATTCAGAAGTTTAAGCTCTTGAGCTTTTAAACTCTAAAATCCTTAAACAATGCAGATATAAAAGATATTGAAGGATTATTAATATATATATTTTGTTTTCCTTCACATTTCTATTTGCCTTTTCTCCTGTGCCATACAAAGTAGAAATGTTCTGACAGTTAAACTGATCCTGATATGCAAAAATCCTTGTCGTCTATCCACTAGAAAAACATTTTCAGAATATCGTTTACTCTTACAGAAAAATGAAATTTTCCTTACCTTTCTGGCAATTTTCGCTGTCCCAACATAAGCTGGCAAATCCCCCATGAGGTAAACTTTTTCGACATTTGTCAATTCCACCGCTGTGAGGGCAGACATTTACACATTCCGATTGGGCCATATTGTCTCTAATAAAGTTATTTTCGATCCAATCTGGATGGAGAATCAGTGACCACTCTATATTATCAACAAAGCAAATGCTTGGATTTTTCTCTATCCTAACTGCTCCCCGGTTTATTTTCAGAAGGCTTCGTAGTCCTATGTCTGTAATGCAAACATCTCATATATGACAAGAGCGTAGTTGGACAAAAGCTTCTCTCCTCTGATAACAGCGAGATTGGGAAACATATACGAGAGAGAAGTAAGGTTTGCCGCCCTGAAGAGCACAAAGAAGCCTGTGATTTCACGAAGCTTCGGAAATGTCATGTTCTCATAATCGCCTGGCAGAGCTTGATCCATTAGGACAATCTGGAGGCTGCCCTCTATAACGCCACATCCTACAAGGGCATTGAGATATCTAGGGTTATTTCGAATGTTGATATCTCCAACGCAAACTGTTAAAACAAAGAAAGAAAACATAGGATAAGATATATATAAATTGTAGGATACAATTTGTAAAGAGATTTATTGTGATTCTCACAAAAGTTTTCTTACTTAGCCATACCCAATCACAAAGTAGAAATCATTCATCATATTTATAAACTAATTGAGGAAAGAAATGTACAGAATTACTTAGTATTTGAAGCTGTCTTACCTGTCTTACCATCTCAAGATTTGTATGTCAATAAACCCTGCAACTGATGAGCCGTGACTTAATAATAAATCTGTCATTTCAAAATTGATATGACTGTTCTATATGAATTAATAAGACCAATTTAAAATAAAATAGAATTCTTAATACCAGAAATATTCAGCGGCAGTCCATACACCGTTAACAGGTAAAGAGATGTTGTTTAGTTGGTATGAATCAGCAGAATCAAATAAAACATGTTTCTTTGTTTGTTTGATGAGGGCTTAACGGCACCACAACAAAGAGGGTCAACTTGTGCCTGAGAGGTTAGATCATTATAGAGGTAGGAAGGAAAAAAAACAGGGGGAGAGTGAGAGAAATACAAGAACTAAAAGTCAGAAAGCTGGGATCGAGAGAGGTGCATGGGTGAAGAAAAAAACAAAGTAGAGGAGGGGGTTGAAGAGGACTAAATATCGTTGTAGAGGAAAGCAAGATGAATTAAGAGGATCATTTTATCTGGAGGTTTTTTTTCTGGAAACAGTGTGTAAAAAGAAATGCTTTTAATCGCTCATCATACTTGCAATATACATGAACAAAATATGCACGTGTATGCAATAAATTAGCATGCTCTTCCTCCACCAACTGCAGCTGATCGTTGGATCTTTAAGGGAAAATTTCCCGAGCACTTGATTGGTCAAAATACTCGGGTAATCACGTCCGGCTAAAATCAGTTTGAAAAGGTCTAATTTACTATCTATCATAATGCTTTATTTATGTCTTAATTATATCATATCCAGAGTAACTTTTCACTCCTCTTGTCATGACTTTATTCAATTCAAACCCTTTCACCCACTAAACATTTTATTTTTTATTATTATTTTCATTTTTTATTTTATATTTTCTTCAGTTTCATCTGCTAAATCTGGTATTTCAGAAGAAAAAAAAACACCTCAGTTACATATTTGTCTCTAGGGATATAAACACTCTCACTCCCACACTATCTTATACAACAGATAAACTAATTTTGTTGATAGTTTAATTTGCCCAAGTTAATTTAGTCTTGGAAAAATGTGTAAACATTTGCTGATACTATCTTTGGCTGAAAGTGTTTTTGATTGTGTACAGACTCTTAAAGACAGGCTTACTTCCAATGAACTGTATTTTGTATAACTTTAAAGGAAACATAACATCTGGCTTTTTCTCTATTGAATATGATAATAGAAATGATAATTATCTGTCATTTGAAGAAACCTCACATTCTACAAAATAATAATTTAGCATCTAGTTTTTAATTTATTAAAACATTAATTCTGTCAATATAAACCTTTATGGGAGCAACCATTTTGTTCACACACCTTCTAAAAAAATAATGATAATGATATCATACATCCAGTGCAGATGCAAAATGGGGGATTAGCATGTGTTACTCCAGGACTCACTAATTACTCCAAACAGGGATTTGGAATTTAGGTCATAACAATTTAGCTTCTTTTTTCACAATCTTTTTGGAAAAGTTTTGATGAACATAACCAGGAAAAGCTAAAATCTCCCTTAAGAGAGTCTTTAAAGGATTATTACAGTGGTCCATCAAGTGTATCATATATGAAAGAGGAGTTTAAAAGAGACACAGTGGTGAAGAAACCGTTTAACAATCTTATTTCGTTAAGGAGATATTCAAATTTAAAGCTCTGCCTTATCTTTGTAGAAGAAATGACTGGTGTAGTAAGTCTACTAGGAAGGTTGGTGCCCTTATCCTCACATTCCTAACAATTGTTAATGTATTTTAAAGAAAATATATTTAACGTTTTTCCTATTTCAATTGTATTTCCTTAAACTTTCTTCAGGTGATAAATTATAATTATCTTTTCAAGATTCTGTTTTGCTACTTTCTTGATGTATTAAATGGTTTTTAAGCCACAAAACCAAAAGACAAAATATAATAGAATACATACAAAGTTTAAGGAATTGAGGCTATGACATCACCAGTCTAATTTCAGTTGTTTCCACACAAATGATACCAAACTCCAAATATCTTCTTAAACGAAATAAGATTTTTGAATGCTTTTCTTTACAAATTTGTTTCCTTTGAAATCCTCTTTCATATAAGATGGGACTTGCTTGACCCCTGAACTAATCCTTTAAATGTTCTATTCTCAGCTTCTTCAAGATATTTTTTTTAATGGGAATATCCAAAAATGACCATGACAGATGTTTAGATAATGCTTAAAAAAAGTTACAAATCATTCATCTTTGACATAAATGAGTATAAACCTCTTTTCCTCCCACATAAAAAAAATCAAATAAAAACTTCATACTATTTTTTTTTAAACCATGGACTTGTCCCTGCATCACAAAAAGCAAGGTTTATAATCCCCCTGAGCCACTTTACACTCATTGGACATTGGTGACTATCAAATGAAATACTAATCAGTCACCAGGATCATAATTTATAATTGATCAGTCCTTCTATCTGTTTTTCTTCATTTTATGTTATTTCAAGACCATTTTCTGTCATAAAACTAGGATGTTTTGTAGTCAAAAGCAAAAAGATGTTTTGTGGTCAGAATCACTAGGATGTTTTGTGGTCAGATGCACTGGAATGGGAGTAGCATTCCATCCAAGTATTTGTTTTTCTACAGACCTCAAATTCACTCTCTGTCATGCACACCCACCATAGGTTCATGTTGAGGTTTGTAGAAGCTGCTGAATTAAACAGTGTTATCATATAAATCACCTTTTTGCGTGTTTGCATTTCTGAGAAAAGCAAAGAATTTCATCCTGATAGGGGCTCATTCTGTACAATTAGAAACAAGACAATGATAAAAGAGTAACACATATACAGAGACTTATCGCCCAATGATAAACAACCTGATAGCAACTCTGTAGTTCCTTTCTAAGCCTACTGTATCTTTAACTTTTTCCCCAGATGATTAAAATCTAACAGAAAAAACAGGCAGAAGGATATTGACACCATGCCAAAGATTTCTGCACATCCTTTCGTGATCAGAAAGAACTAAAGAAAGTTAATTAACTTTTTTTCACAAAATCCTTGTAATTTTGATTACAAAAAAAAGTAGATACTTTAAAAAAAGTGATGTAAGGGCCAATATTTCTACTCTACAAGGCTGGGATGGAATGGTGGTGACAGGAATTGATTATACTAAAGGCAGAGGTAGAACTGAAATATTTTAAAGGTGTCCTCCCACTGGTCCGAAGGCTCATTATTCTGAAGGTTCAGTAGTCCGAAATAAAGGCCCACTAGCCCACTAGTCTGAAGGTTCAATAATCAGAAAGAAAAGGCCCACCAGTCCAAAGGTCTGATAAGCCGAAGGTTCAATAGTCCAAAGGCCCAATAATCCGAAGCTTAGGGTTAGGTTGTACCTCCCAACCATTGAACCTTTGGACTATTGGGCCTTCAGACCTTCAGACTAGTGAGCCTTCGGACTAGAGAACCTTTGGACAAGTGAACTTTCGGACTATTGGACCTTCGGACTAGTGGGCCTTTTCTTTTGGACTATTGGACGTTTGGACCAGTGGACTGGCACCCTCCTAAAGCGGGAATCTCATCTCAATGAAAATTGTGATGTTCATAGCTTTCACATCACATCCGGTTGTGGATCGTTTTTAATTAAGTACGTACTGTACGCATTGTGTGTGCATTCAGTGTGCTAGTCCCTACCGTGGCCGTTATTGATTGGTTGTCGGTATTTATGTATGACCAATCAAACGCGTTAACGTTTATTGTATATTACTGTACAGGTTAACACAATATATGGCCTTTAATCTAAGAGGCAGTGAAGCAAAAAATACCAAAAACCACTATTGTATGAAACACATACTAGTTAAAACTTAATGGGCACTTTATGAAACTATTATTTAATTAGTTGGGCGCAGGGCTATAATTCTTGATAGGCTTAGGCAGCATACTGGTACTCACGTAAGTACTGGTACTGAAGAACCGGTACTCGCGAATACTGGAAGTTAAAAAGTTTGATACCGGTACCAGTGGCAACTCTAAAATATTACCATTACTAACCCAAATCATGAGTTTTCAATATCTCAGTCATGTAAATCACATCACATATTTACCTCGCAAGAGGCTTGTATGTAGTTAATCCATTTATTAAAACACCACCGTTATTCTAAAATATTACCATTACTAACCCAAATCATGAGTTTTTAATATCTCAGTCATGTAAATCACATCACATATTTACCTCGCAAGAGGCTTGTATGTAGTTAATCCATTTATTAAAACACCACCGTTAAAACCCTCTGTAATTATTCCCAAAGCTGCTGACAATCACACAAACAAACACACACACATAATCAAATTAGTGACTATTCGTACAGAAGTTACATTCCCAAGTGAACTTTCACCTTTCTTGAATTTCTTCCTTTTTTCCAGAAGGTTCTCTTGTTTGTTTTTTTCTTCTTTATTTTGCAGGAGTTGTCCTCATGTCCGCAAGTCAAACATAACACTCTCAGTTATCATATAAAACAGATCACACATAATTATCATCAAATATGTGTTCTATTTCTGCATTTAAAAAAAGAAAAAAAATTTAAAGCCTAAAAATAACAGAACAAACTTTGAAGATCCCACCTTGCACACCAACTCCTAATATTTTACATATTCATAATGCATTGATTTCAATCAAATTGGAACATTAAGATTTGGCCGTCTTTGTTACATCTCCACTCATGATTATTATTACGATTTCTTTGACTTTTCAAAGATGCAACTACAAATGCAATTTCATTTTAAAAACTGATCCAATGCATAATAGATTTTTACAATACTCGCCTAAAAATTACTTCAAAATATTTGTTCATGATCGCCATGGTGACAAAAAGCTTGTCAAGAAAACAAAAACAAGGCGATAAAAACCTTTGAAATTAATATCATTTTATTTTCTGTGGAAGGAACATACAACAAGAGAGATTTTTGTATTTCTCAATTAGGCTGTGCCAATGATTAATATACCAAGGATATCAAATGAAACGTAAAATCTATTAAAGGATAAGTTCAGTGGTCAAGCATGTTTATCTTAAATGAAAGGGGACTTTAAAATAAACAAGATAGTGAAGAAAGCATTCAAAAATCTTATTCAGTTAAGGAGATAATTCACTTTAAAGTTTGGTATCATTTGTGTAGAAACGACTGAAATTAGACTAGTTGTGATCTCACAGACTCAGATTACTTAGTCTTTATGTATTCTATAGTATTTTGTCTTGCAATTTTGTATCTTAAAAACCATGGAATATGTCAGAAAAGTAGTAAAACTGAATCTAGGAAGGGTATTTATAATATACCACCTGAAGAAAGTTTGAGGACAAATAACTTAAATAGTAAACAAATCTGAGTCTGATTTCAGTCGTTTCTACAGAAATGACATCAAATTTTACACATGAATATCTCCTTAACAAAATAGAATAAGATTTTTGAACCCTTCCTTCAATATTTTGTTTCTTTTGAAGTCCACTTTAAAATATGATGAACATGCTTGACCCCTGAACTAATCCTTTATTTTTTTACTTTCTATTTTGTGACAAGATCCAATGTATTCATTACTGTGTCTTGAAATTTCAACATCAGTATAATCAAGATGTATAGATTTCCTAAATGATTTTCTGTATAAGAACTTTAATCCAAAGCTTTTATTTTCTATATATGAATTACAACCCATGAAATGGCCAAAATCAATGATGAGATATTTAGGTGTGCGCAAATTCTGATATTTATAAGCTTCCTGATACATAAAAAAAAAAAAAAAAAATGACAAACAATTTAAATTAGACTTGACTGTCTATTTACTGTAAATCTTTAATACGGTCAGTCAAATTGAACTATGGAGCCACAGTGTACAACTCTGATACTGAAAATGGAACATCTAGTAGAAACACTCAAAAAATACTTTCACACTAAATTGTTTTTTCCTCTTTAATAAGTATGAAAAAATGCAGTGACATATCCTTAAACCATACTGTAGGCAACAGACCCCTAGCTTGATTTAAAAAGGGGCAGGGTGCTTAACTTGTTAAGGGGCACATTAATGTGCACAAAGCGCTGTGTATTTTCAGCGTGGAGTCCAAGGGCCCTCTTAAGGCCCAATCCCATGGTGAAGAAGCTCTCAGATTTTAGCTATAAACATACCTCAGAATGAAACTATTTTGATTGATAATTAAAGGACCATTCATGAGCTAAATAAAACAATTGCTTACTATGTCATCATTCTGTGTTCTGTATCCATGTAAGGTATTTCATTTATGAAGTGAAATAAGATTATTAAGTTAAAAAAAATATATATATACAAAAATAGAAATAAAAACATTTGTTCAATTTCTTTGCATGAGGGCAGGGTGGAACCCAGGGGGCAGGGCGGACCCCCAGGGAAAAAGGCAGGGCCACAAAGGGGCAGGGCAGGCTGCCCCTGTAAAACAGCAAAGCTAGGGATCTGGGCAAGATTTGGAGGGAGCAAGGGGAATTTGTCCCCGTCCCCAGTGAATCCCCACTTTTTTTTTCTGAATTTACATCCTTTGTATGGTGAATTGTTTTATATCTTAGTACGATTTTGTTTTGGATCCCCCCCCCACCTCCTCCCACACTTTTGACTTTCCCCTCCCCAACTTTTTGTTACTTTTTTTTTTTTTTTTGATTTAAAAATAGATAAGAAAACCTTGTTCAAATGCAAAGAGCAATCTTATCTTCTGAACATGTACAATAAATGGATGTTTTCATCAACAACAAAACTGGTAATCATTACATAAAGCACAACTATATTTTATGGTGAGCTGCTGAACATAATTTCTACATATTAGCTGAAAAAAAGCTAATTCCATCGAGCCTGTAGGCTTATAGGGCTGGTGCTTATTCACGGTTTCCATGGCGCAAGCGTGTGAGAGACACGACTTGAGAAGATGCCAGTCCATCGCAGATCGACTCCCCAGCAGTGCTGGTACTCATTTTCACAGCTGAGTGGACTAAAGCAAATAGAGTAAAGTGTCTTGCTCAAGGACACAATGCAGCACTCGCGACGGGAATCGAACCCGGTCCCTTTCGAATACGAGCTTGACTCCTTAACCACTTTGAGCCACTGCACATCTTCATATCTACATATTAGGCACGTCACAAATTATTATCTTTAAATGAGCATCTTACCGGAAAAAGTTGGTTTTATTTGGGAGAAATTTTAAACAAACTTGAGAAATTGAGGTCTCCCCTTGTCATTACAAGGTGTATTCATCAACAATTTGAACACAAAATTCAATACGAAAACACATACAAATGTGTACATAATTAATTAAAATTCAATATAACTGATTTTTATATTTTCATAGTTCACATATTTTTTTTCTTTCCAATTAAGTTCAAGTATGTCCTACAGTACTTGTCCATAGATCGTTAACAAATTCACTAAATCTATGTTTCTCAAATATGTTATATTTATGTTCCAAATTCAAATAAATATCAAGTAATACTCTGTTCTGAGTGATACTCTGCTCGGAGTGATACTCTGCTCTGTGTGATACTCTGCTCTGTGTGATACTCTGCTCTGAGTGATACTCTGCTCGGAGTGACACTCTGCTCGGAGTGACACTCTGCTCGGAGTGACACTCTGCTCGGAGTGACACTCTGCTCGGAGTGACACTCTGCTCGGAGTGACACTCTGCTCGGAGTGACACTCTGCTCTGAGTGACTCTGCTCTGTGTGATACTCTGCTCTGAGTGATACTCTGCTCTGAGTGACACTCTGCTCGGAGTGACACTCTGCTCGGAGTGACACTCTGCTCGGGTGACACTCTGCTCCGAGTGACACTCTGCTCGGAGTGACACTCTGCTCGGAGTGACACTCTGCTCGGAGTGACACTCTGCTCGGAGTGACACTCTGCTCGGATGACACTCTGCTCCGAGTGACACTCTGCTCCGGGGGACACTCTGCTCTGGGGACACTCTGCTCCGAGTGACACTCTGCTCCGAGTGACACTCTGCTCCGAGTGACACTCTGCTCCGAGTGACACTCTGCTCCAATGACACTCTGCTCCGAGTGACACTCTGCTCAGAGTGACACTCTGCTCAGAGTGACTCTGCTCCAATGACACTCTGCTCCGAGTGACACTCTGCTCCGAGTGACACTCTGCTCCGAGTGCCACTCTGCTCCGAGTGACACTCTGCTCTGAGTGACACAGTGACACTCTGCTCCGAGTAAGACTCTGCTCCGAGTGACACTCTGCTCGGAGTGACACTCTGCTCGGAGTGACACTCTGCTCGGAGTGATACGCCGTCTGAGTGATACGCTGCTCTGAGTGATACTCTGCTTTGAGTGACACTCTGCTCTGAGTGACACAGTGACACTCTGCTCCGAGTGACACTCTGCTCGGAGTGACACTCTGCTCGGAGTGACACTCTGCTCGGAGTGACACTCTGCTCGGAGTGATACGCCGTCTGAGTGATACGCTGCTCTGAGTGATACTCTGCTTTGAGTGATACTCTGCTCTGAGTATCTCTGCTCTGAGTGACACTCTGCTCTGAGTGATACTCTGCTCTGAGTTATACGCTGCTCTGAATGATACTCTGCTCTGAGTAAATTCTGTTTTCAAACAAACAGAGTAATGTAAATTAAAATAATTCCTCATCCTCCCCTCCTTTAATACAAGTTTCTCTTCTCCTTGAAAGGTCAACAAACTAGCTCATTGACACATCTACCAAATCAAATTCAATAATGATACAAGATCTCAGTAATTAAATTATTGCCACTTGGTTCCACAACAACATCCTAACCAGTAAAGTCACTACTGCACATCTTAAGCCCAAAAATAAATCTCAAATATGCATACCTAAATGTTGCTTTCGGAATGAAGCAAAATAAATCACACCATTTTTTTTCCAATTACCAAAACCAAAAGGAAAACCAATCCCAGGTACAAAACAAAAACATGCTGTGATGTCAAAAACAAATGCAAAAAAAAATGCAATTAGATTTTTCTCTTTCCTTCCCCTTTGCAAATAAGCATTTACGTGAGTTGGACTTGTTTATTCATGGTGGTTTCAAAACAAAGCTATAAACTACTGACTGCCAGGCAAGATATCTATAAATATCCTCTGTCAATTCTGCACCGGCAACACAAGCCAATACCACTCTAGGAAGCACTATATTTCACCATAAATTATCCCCTGGGCAGTAAAATTGTTTATCAGTTGTGGAGGAAGAAAAAGAACAGGCAGAGGCAAACGCAAGTATTCCTTGATTTCCTAGCTATTGGAATGAGAGGAGCAAAAACATTTACAGTCACAAATGGAAGCATATCAAATTTGTAATCTGCCACCTGAATTACAATTAAATAAAAAACTTCAAAATCCTTATTAGCAAATGTGTCAAGTATTTTTCTGCCACAAAATTAAAAGGGGTAGAGATCAATGAACACATAGGGTCAAAATTAATTAACAAAGTTGTTTTCATATCTATAAAAATGAAGATTATAATTGTAAGAATGATTCCAATAATCTAAAAAGTGGCAATCAATTTTCAAAGCAACTACAAACACACACCAGTCCCTTTTTAAAACACTGTGGGAATATTTAATTAAATGGTAACTCCTAAATAGAATAAGATGTTAACATGTTTTTTTCACCAATTTGCTCTTTAAAGGAATATTCCCATGGATTGAAGGAATATACTCATGGTTTAAAGGAATATTCCCATGGTTTAAAGGATTATTCCCACGATTTAAAGGCATATTCCCAAGATTTAAAGGAATACTTCCATGGTATAAAGGAATATCCCCATGGTATAAAGGAATATTCCCATGGTAAAGGAATATTCCCATGGTCTAAAGGAATATTCCCACGGTTTAAAGGATTATTCCCACAGGTTAAAGGATTATTCCACGGTTTAAAGGAATATTCCCACAGTTTCAAGAAATATTCCCATGGTTTAAAGGCATATTCCCACGATTTAAAGGAATATTCCCATGGTATAAAAGAATATTCCCATGGTTTTATGTAAAATTGTATTTGAAAGAGCATACTTTAAGAGCAAATTTGGTACAAAAATCAGGTTGATGTCATATTCCATTCAGGAGATATCGATTTTTAAAGATTTCCCAATTGCATTTTAAAGCTTTTGTACAGAATGAACATTCATGTTTGATGATGTCATAGAGACAACTCAATTGCAAATGTTTATGCATTTCTTTGAACATTAATTGGTTGTTTCTGAAAAATTAGAAACAATTTTCCAAAGTTATTGAAGTAGGGTATATCTGACAATGTATATAAATACATAACTTTCATCAATTTATTTTTCTAGCAGGTTTTACTTATAAATAAGGATGATAGATTTTAATAAATTTTGTGGGAGAATGTGTTGCTGTGATGTCATACTGAGCAATTTCCTATTCGTTTATTCATCTGTTGTGACCCTTAAAATTGGGTTATCTCCTGATTTTTGCACCACATTCTTTTATTTTGTTCTCTATTTCTATGAAACGTTACGAAAAAAACATGTGACTATTCCTTCAACTGTCTTCTTTCATATAAATCCACATTAAAAAATCATGTGCATATTCCCATCTCTCCTACCATGAATGCAGTCATGATGCATAGGGGTGTATGGTTGGTCATGCGGGTAATAACGTCTTCTAATATCATTACGCCTAAAAAAAAATCTATTCTTACATCTTAACAATCAGTTCTTATGTCATAGCAATTCCCATTTCATACATCTAGACTGTTTCCCTTAGGCATAAGAATAGACATAATTTTTACGTGTGAAAACTAATTTTCTATTCTTACGTCTAATAGGAAACCCAATCAGCAATTCTTTTCAGACATATGCATGCAATGAGAAATGTTGATGGAATATTCCCATGGATTTTCATTTTTCACATATGATAGAAAACAATTTTGAACAAAGTGGTGAAAAAACTATGTTAATATCTTATTCTATTTAGAAGTTACAAAAATTTAAAATGTTATTGAATTTGAACAAAAGTGACTGATTGGCAACATCTGTGATGTCATAGAGACAATTTCAACAAAACATCTTTTGTATTTCTTTTTAAATGATTTAGATTATTTTTCTCATTGTAAATAATATGTGCACCAAGAAAAACAAAATGTTGTTCTTGTAAATTATATATTCCACCCTATCTCTCTCTATAATGAACCAAAAATGCTGTTCGATAATGTAAAAAAAGTGTGATTAAATTCATAAGAAATACATCAGAACTGTGCTGGAATTGCCTTGATGACATCACCAAGCTGAAGGACATGCTGAAGGACATACTATATGAGGGTGTTTTTAAGAACAATTTCAACTCTTTAAATTGTTATAACTTCTAAATGGAATAAGATAGGAACATAGTTTTTTCACAACTTTGTTTCTACAAATTTTCTCTATTATATATAAAAAAAATATGAAAATCCATGGGAATATTCCTTTAGGAAATGATTGTTACGATGTAAGAAATGATTGTTACAATGTACATGTCAGAATTGATTTTTCTTAAGACTTAAAATACTTCTGAAAATTAGTTTTTACTCGTAAAATTATGTCTAATCCGACGCCCAAAGGAAGCAGCCAATTAGCGACCCATTTTAGACCTATGAAATGGAATTGTTACGACGTACGAACTGATTGTTGACGTACAAATTGATTTTTCTCAGGCGTAACATTAGGAGACATTATGACTCGCATGGCCAACCATAGAGGTGGGAACCACATATGTTACCATACTGTAGATTATTCAGTCTTAAATTAATTGCAAAAATAATAATTTGTAAATTATATGCACATCAATGATACACCCTCCCAATGAAAGCATTTAAGTTGTTAGCATTTACTGTATGTCACACATCACTTGTCATCAATTTCTGATGTGATTCAATGCCACATATTTATTATGCTTAGGACACAATATTCCATTTTGATTATGATCTTTACCTCTTTCATACAATCATCAACAGGCACAATTCATATATAACATCTTCATTGCAATGCATTGCAATCAAGAAAGGTCAAATCCCTCCCTACAGGCTACCCCTCCCCCCTTCTCTGAAAAGTCCGGAGCACCACTTAACAAGAGTATGGTCATTATGTAAGTAGAGTTTTCTGTGAGCAGAGGAATGTCTTATCATCAGTTGAGTTATTCCCTTATTTCAAAGCAGACTCGTAATCGACATGTCGTTATTAGATTCACCAAGAGCTCTACTGATAGAAATACCAATGCCTGTGTTGACGATGTAAAACCCTCAACTTTGACAGTGTCTATTTTGGGGTATTACATGTAAAGCATTGTTTTTTATTACTCAGTGTTCTCAAAGATGCTTTCTAAAAAATTTAAAAGATGAATATTTGCAGGATTAAGATTTCATTTCTTCTCAGTATCTTGTTTTCAACAGGGGTAACATGTTAGCGTGTGTGATTTATAAAATGGAAACAAATCAAACTTGTCTGGTAACTTTTAAAAAGTTTATGGACAAGAATCTCTACCAGAATTCACAAATATCACCAATTCATCATATGGATGTTTCAGCTGAAGTCATGATGTCACAGGACTTTGTTTACATCACCATTTTGTAGGGACAACACTGTGGTCTGCTGTAAACTTACATAAATTTGCAGGTTGTTATATATGATTATTTTTGTAAGATAACTATGCGGGAATCTTGCTGTGCCATTTGCTAAACTATAAGGAATACATCAGTTTAAAATCCACTAATTAAGATTACCTAAAGTACTTGGAGGGAAATTTTGTTTCTAAAATAACATTTTATATCAAAAGATAAATTTATCTGGCCAGTTCTAACCAAGGGTGTTTTACATGCCCAGCGCATGTTTTCATCGCCAGCGCGTGCTAATGGACCGAGTCTGTTTGTTTTTTTACATGTGATGTGACTGAGCAGTGTGAAGATCAGATGCGTGAAACGCACAATATGCAAATGCTTTGCCCCTGCACAATAGTTTCAAGTTGAATTAAAGTCATGTAATAAAATCCCTCTATCCTAATTTTCAACAATCAACCTACTCCTACAGCTGCAAACATGCTACAAAACACATGCTCACGAACTACAGTACTGCCACTTATCAAGAGGTTAAGAGTCAACCCAGTCAAGAGGTTATGGGTCAACCCCATCAAGAGGTTAACAGTCAACCCAGTCAAGAGGTAAAAGGTTAATCCAGTCAAGACTTTAAAGTCAACCCAGTCAAAAGGTTCAAAATCATTTCAACCATTTTTCAGCATGCTAAACTAATGTTTTTGTTTTTCATGCAGAGAAATCAATATTCTTGCAATTTGTTTATGCTTTTTAATCAATGTGTACCTCACTTCAATACACAAAAAATGTTTATTTTTAATCCTCCTGTAAACAATATAGTCAAGCAACACGAAATTCAAAGAAGACAATGCAGCTGCTTGAACTATTATCCTGTGTAGAAAGCAAAGCTTTGTATCAAGAATATCAATGGTAAAGAAAAAGCATAATAGCTGCAGTACACATAAAATTACATACATTGCAATCAGAGAAATTCTTTTTAAACATAGCCAGAAGCCTCGTTTGTTTACTCAACTACCACAGCACGACTCTAAATAAGATTTTTTAACTTTAGTTAGTAATCCCCAATCAACACTTTGATGCGTAATTGAAGTCACGAAATGGCTTAATTTGAAGAAAGTACATACTGTAATAATATTGGGTACAGTTTACATGCTTTCAATATATCAAGTTGCGTATTCAGCATATATTAAAATTTCATGAATATTTGATAATAAAAGTAAGAAAATAGACTTTTTGAAAAATAAGGACCATACTATTAAGAATTTGATCCTCTTTACGATGTTGTAAGCATGGAGGTATAGGACTATTGTAAGCCTCACAATGGTATCCTTAAGTCCTGCCATTCCACTTGGGTCAAGTCGTTTACGCACTAGCCAAGGGAATTAAATGTACTACTGTACTTGTACACAAACACGATGCCTAAACAATTAATCTTAAAAAAAACAAAAAAAATCAAAATTCAATTTCATACACTTTAAATATTTTTTGTTTTTTTTGTCACTGAAAATTGATCAATAGTACACTAATCATAATCAGTACAATATGCAAATTATCAGTATTCAGCAAGAACGTCAAATACATCAGTTTAAGGGCTATAAAAATTCCAAAATCAAACTTTAATGACCAAAAAGAACAAAGTTCATTCCATAACTTGGGAGGTAACCAAAACGAAGGCTTTCAAATCAACACGCATTTTGGAAATTATCGACTTTTCAAAATGTTGACTTTGCCCAGGTTCACAAGACAAACAGACAACTTAAAGTAAACAGAAACTTGACTTGTTTGCAAGGAGGGGCATTATACACACTTGTTGCTTCTCCAGAAGAAACAAAAATATTTGAATTGGAGGGTTAACTTGACAAATTACTTTGGGAAATAACTTGTGTTTTGCAAGGATACAGTAGTTCAGAGTCCATTACAAGGTTGTAAACATCTAAAATACCTTCCATACAGAATATAGTGTATAGAATTCTACTGTTATACATATAATAAGAACAGTAGGTACCACATCACTATTCATATATTTATATATTCTATTGATTCAATTTATGTTTTGATTCTAAATTACAACATGTGTCATAAAATGCAAGATTAAATCATTTTTAACAACTCATACAAGAACATATCAAAATTTGTGACATCTTCATTTGAATAGCTCCCATTTTCTTATAACAATCCATTTACATTTTCTGTGAGAACAATTCACACTTCCAGCTGCTTCTGACTTTAATTTTTCTTTTTCGTGACTGTTACGCCCCCAGCCAAAGTTTCCACGGAGACAACATGAAGCTACTCAGTGGCTGAAGAATACAGTTTGAACAGACAAATATACTGTACATGCCTGTCTTGGTAACATCTTTATAGGAATATTTTCCCACGGATTTTCATTTTTTCATTATGATAGGGAAAAGTTTAGAAACAAAGTGGTGAAAAAACTATGTTAATATCTTATTCCGTTAAAAAATTATTCCCATGATTTTCATTTTTTCATATATGATAGGGTCAAATTTAGAAACAAAGCGGTGAAAAAACCATGTTAATATCTTATTTCATTGAAGGAATATTCCATTGAAGGAATATTCCCATGATTTTTATTTTTTCATATATGATAATCCTAATCCATAAATTTATACAGCACACACTTGGATCTTCAATCTTCAGTGGAGCTTTACGAATAAAACATCAACACAATGACAAAACAAAAATGCAGCAACGTGACGAACACATACAAAACAAACAAAACAGGAGATACCACTAAAATTGATTGAAAAGGTAAGTCTCTAAATGACGCTTAATAACATTTACCGACCGAGCAAGTTTAATATTATCTGGTAGGTCATTCCACCATGTTGGTCCCATTACACTGAAAGAACGATCAGCAAAAGTGTTACGTTTGGTAAATGGTACAAATAACTTTTTTTATAATAGGTATAATAGAGAAAATTTTACAAACAAAGTGTTGAAAAAACTATTTTAATAATATCTTATTCCATTAAAGGGTTATTCCAATGAATTTAATTTTTTCATTTATTTTCATATATGATACAGAAAATAAAAAATAAAAAGTGATGAAAAAAATATATTAATATCTTATTCCATTGAAGGAATATTCTCATGGATTTTCATTTCTTCATATATGATAGAGAAATTTTGTAGAAACAATGTGGTGAAAAAACTGTTAATATCTTATTCCGTTGAGAAGTTACGAAATTTTAAAGTATTTTTTAATTTGGACGTATAGTAAGTGACTGATTGGCAACATCTGTGATGACAGAGAGACAATTTCAACAAAACGTCTTTTGTATTTCTTTTAAAATGATTTGAATTTTGTATTCTTTGAAAATGTGATGTACACCAAGAAAAAAACAAAATGTTTTCTTGTAAATTATATATTCCACCCTATCTCTATAATGAACCAAAAAAGCTGTTTGATAATGTAAAAAAAGTGTGATTAAATATTTAAAAAATACATAAGAACTGTGCTGCATCTGCCTTGATGACATCACCCAACTGAAGGACATATACTGTACGAGGTATTTTAAGAACAATTTTCCACTCTTTAGATTGTTATAACTTCTAAACAGAATAAAATAGTAACATAGGTTTTTTCACCACTTTCTTTCTATTAATTTTCGCTATCATACATGTATATAGAAAAAGAAAAATCCATGGGAATATTCCTATAATGTAGTTAGTCCTAAATTTTCATAAATATTGTACTGTATACAGACCCCTAGCTTGATTTAAAAAGGGGCAGGGTGCTAGACTTGTTGAGGGGCACATTAATGGGTGCACGAAGTGCTATGTCTTTTCGGCATGGAGTCCAGAGGCCCACTTAAGGCTCAATCTCTTTGTGAAGAAGCTCTGGTATTTTAGCTATAATCATACCTCAGAATGAAACTATTCTGATTGATGAGGACCAGTCATTAGCCAAACAAGACAATTGCTTACTATGCTATCATTCTGTGTTCTGTATCCATGTAAGGTATTGGACAATTGCTTACTATGCTATCATTCTCTGTTCTGTATCCATGTAAGGTATTTCATTTATGAGGTTGATTATAATTATTAAGTTAAAAAAAGAGAATTAAATCAATAATACAACAAATTACATTTTTTCTCATGACGGGCAGGGCAGACCTCTAGGGGGAGGGGCGGGGCGGGGCGAACTGCCCCTGTGAAACAGCAAAGCTCTGGGTCTGTAATATTAAGTAAAGATCTTTGAACTTTAATTAGCCATGGCACTAAATCCAATAAAATAAATGTAGAGCCAAGAAATTGATCAATACCATTATGTTTATAAATAGCATTATATTTGTTTTGGATTCATTTCAAAAAACCACAAATAGACTGAAGTACTGTACCTGTGGAGATAAATCCCACAGGTCTACCTTAGTAACTGTGATTTACCATTAGCAGAAATTGTTTCTATTTTCTAATAGCAAAAAAACATTCAACATTCAATAAAATGCATTACAAATTGATAAGCAAGTAAGGGTTTGCAGTCATTTTTCAATAGTTGACTTTCTACACCTACAGTCAGTTTCATACCAACTTGTGTGACAATTCAAAATTCCTTTCTCCTAAAAAAACCCCACAAGATTTAATATTTCTCACTGTTATCTTCATGTAAATTGTTCCGTTGTCATAAAAGTTCTATCTGCTTTTCGTAAATACTGCCTTCTCTGGAGCAAAATTGAAAAGTCCTTTTCTTTATGTTTGCACCCTTTGTTATTAACAACAAAAATTCTTAGAAAGCATTTAGTAATTAATTCTCAGGATAATTCAAAGGTAAAAAACTGCTTTGTTCTAAAACAACAAAGATTGGATATGTCAACTCCATATCATACCAACGGGCACAGTGTGACTATTATAATTTGACAAATGTTACCAAACTGGATAATCACACAGAAGAATAAACAGGTGCTATCTGTAGATCCTAATAATAAAGTTTGTAAAAGTGCAAAAACCAGCAAAATTTACAAAACTAAATTTATTTAAGAAACACATGATACCCACAAAAATGATTAATCAAACTTTTTGCCTCTGACGAAATCTGATTACAACTCATTAGGCAATTATTAGCCGTCAAGGATGTAGAGCTGAGCCAATGCCAGAGATAAGATTGTTAATTAACTTGTTTTGACAAAAGCTTCTTTTCCCATACTGTACTCTGAAGTCTGTCATTAACAAGAAAATTGTGAGCTCTAGCAACAAAAAAATTGAAGCCAAAAACACCTGATGATAATTAAAATAATTACTGTGTTATTTTTTTTTAAAAGACTTGTAAAAACTTGTTTTGCAAATTTTGTAATATATTTTACACCAAAGGAATAATTCTTTCAGTCTTCGTTAAAATCAGGTTACTTGTGTCATTTTTTCTCTGACCTTTGGAAAATCAACAATTATTTTTAGCATGAGTTTCTTGGAGTAAATCAATCAATGCCACTTATTTCTGAACACTCACAAAAATGTAGTGTTAGCTCTCCCATCTAAGACCACTCCATTACACGACATTCCCACGACACGAAATATTCCTCTCAGCACATATCGCGATACCAAAAACTAATACTCAACTAAGAAATTTGTGTGCTACTAGGCTAGGCTACTTCGTATGTTACAATTCTAACATTACAGTTTCGAATCGAAAAGTTAAGTCTAGGCCATTAAAAACGTGCAAAAATATTGTGGAACATAAAAAAAGCAAAAATAAAAACCGTGCTCCTTCACCCCACACTGGCACACTCCGATGTAGGTTGGCAAAAAAAAAAAAAATGGCCCAGAACATGCCTCTCAGGCTCTAACTTCGATGATTTATGGTCACGTTGGCTGAATTACAGTACTAAACACGTGCCCAATGCGTGATAAACGTAAGTCACGCAATCATGTCGTCTGCTAGATCTGCAAATCTTTTTCTCTTGCGTACATCATTAAAGAAGTAATGTTAGTGATATCAACAATGTGTCGTGAGTCAGTTTTTCTTGAAAATCATCACAATATACCAATATATCACAATATTTTTCTCAAAAATAAACGATACATCATAGAGCCATGTCGTGACAGCATTAATTTTATCCCAATATTTATTTTCTAAGATTTTTGGCTTCAACTTCCTCCTGAAGATATTAGTTGCAAAGAGTAGGTAATTTGATTTGGAATATAACAAAGGAATATTTTATATAATGTATTATGATAAAAGTCAATTAAAGAGACAAATTAATGAAAAACAATGTTGTTATCTTATTCTTATGTTTGAGTTATTCAGGTTTGAAGCTCTGAGAGACTTGTATACAAAAGGCTAATAGAAAGCTAGGAATGACATCACATTTACACATTACTAGCAGTCTTTGAGGAATATTCCCATGTTTTTAATTAAAGAAATATTCCCATGTTTTTAATTAAAGAAATATTCACATGTTTTTAATTAAAGGAATATTTACATGTTTTTAATTGAAGGAATATTCCCATGTTTTTAATAAAAGGAATATTCCCATGTTATTAATTAAAGGAATATTCCCATGTTTTTAATTAAAGGAATATTCCCATGTTTTTAATTAAAGGAATATTCCATGTTTTTAATTAAAGAAATATTTCAATGTTTTTAACCAAAGAAATATTCCCATGTTTTTAATTAAAGAAATATTCCCATGTTTTTAATTAAAGGATTATTCCATGTTTTTAATTAAAGGAATATTTCCATGTTTTTAATTAAAGGAATATTCCCATGTCTTTAAAGGAATATTCCCAAGTTTTTTCTTCACCTTTCATAAGAGAAAATTTTAGAAACAATTTAGTACAACAATCATGTTAATATGGTATTCCTACCAGAAGATATTCAAATTTTAAGGTTCACAAAAATTGGCAATAAACGAATAGGAAAAGGCTCAGCATGACATCACAGCAACACATTCTCCCACAAAGTTGATGTATTTTATTAAAATCTATCACCCTTTTTTATTAGTAAAACCTGCTAGAAAAATAAATTGATGAAAGTTAGGTATTTATATACATTGCTAAATATGGTGGGTCTGCAACCAGTAAGTTCACAACTGGTTATCAAAGGCCGTGGCCGTCTTGATATAATGTCCAAACTGGATGCTTTCGGGAGATTACCCCTTGCTATGCTATGCTACATGTATATACCCTACTTCAATAACTTTTGGAAAATTGTTTGTAATCATACAGAAACAACCAATTAACATTCAAAAAAATGCATAAACATTTGCAATGGAATTATCTCTATGACATCATCAAACACGAATTCATCATACTGTACAAAAACTTTAAAATGCGACTAATTCTTTAAAAATCCATATCTGCTGAACGGAATATGATACCAACCCGATTATTGTACCAAATTGGCTATAAAAGTATGCTCTTTCAAACAAAAATTTTACATAAAACCATGGGAATATTCATTTAATGTAATTCTTCAATATGTTAGTTACCACTTTCTAAATGATTGGAATTATTTTGCTTAAACCATTGTGATAGTCTGCAGTCTTCTTGGCATTAGCAGATAAGGGCACTTGGCTCCCCTTAGGATGCCAGTCCATGACAGGTCAACCCCGCAGTAGTGCTGGTATTCATTTTACAGCTGAGTAAAGTGTCTTGCTCAAGGACACAAATGAGATGAGAAAGAGCTTTATTTTGAGTTTGAACTTTGTGAAATGCTTCAGCAGAATGATCTATCTATATATATATCTAAGCAAAGTTCAGAGATTCCCATTAGATGTGAATGAGTTGCTCTTCATCAGATTTTATAACTCTTTCAAGGTTTAGTTCAAGCGGTCAAGCATGTCCACCTTGTATGAAGGAGGACTTCAAAAGAAACAAAATGGTGAAGAAAGCATTATCTACCTACTGTGGTGTAGCGGTTATCATGCCTGTCTACAAACCACGAGGCCCCGGGTTCAATCCTGGGGTGGGTAGACACGCCAGTGCACCATAACTGGTTATCAAAGGCCGTGGACATTGACTTGGTTGTCGATGTTATGTCTGTCCGTCACGTCGTACCTGTGTTCTCGTCCGGTCGTATTAAAGCGTTCGTGATAGCATTTGTACTGTCATAACCGAATACGCAGGCGACGACCCCGTCATTGTAATTGTGTGTTCAACTCTCTCTCTCAAGAAAGCATTCAAATATCTTATTCCATTAAAGGATTAGTTCAGTGGTCAGGCATGCCCGTCTTATATGAAGGAGGACTTCAAGAGAAACAAAATGGTGAAGAAAGCGTTTAAAAAATCTTACTCCATTAAGGAGATATTCAAGTTTAAAGCTCTGCCTTTTATGTGTAGAAATGACTGGTGTAGTAAGTCTACAATGAAAACTTGTTGTCTATAGCCTCACATTCTTGACAAATGTTAATGTATTTTCAAGAAAGTTAATCTAAATTTTTCACTATTTAAATTATATTTCTCCAAACTTTCTTTAGGTGGTATATTATAAATACCCTTCCTGGATTCAGCTTTACCACTTTTTGACATATCCCATGGTTTTTAAGCCACAAAATTGCAGGACAAAATATGATAGAATACGTAAAGACTTTAAAGAATCTGAGGCTGTGACATCACAACTACAATCATGGGCAAAATTATTGGAATACTTAATGCTAAAATAAATTGTGCAAACAAACAAACCATGTGCCCCAAGGCCCCCCCCCCCCCATTCAATGTTGGAAGCTGAAGCCTCTTAGACACCCTCTCAATCAATTTTCCCCAACATTGAATGGGGAGGGGTTTGTGCAGGAAGGGGGTGAGGGTGGGTGTTTTTAATAGGTTTTTTCAAATTTTATATAGCTGGCTTTATGGTAACATATTTCTTTCCATTTTCTGTGTTGTAAGCTGAAAAATGATTGAACCTACGAATACGACCTGGTTTTTGTTCAGTGTTGTAGCTAAAAAAAACACTGTGAAATGTGTAGTGTTCCAACAATTTCAGTCCAAGATTGTATGAGATTATAATGTGGAAGTACGTGCCAAATTCGCCCCTATTTTTGTGTTATTTTTAAGGGTGTGTCAAATGACTGCAATATACCAATTATGTGTAGGGGCCATGGTGAAGTTTCTTACACGAGCGAGTACCCTCCCCCCATTCCTATGTATTTTGGCTGTGCCCCCCAAGCTTGGCCGGTATTTTTCATTTATGCAGGGTTTGTTTATATGCCCCAGGGGCTGGGGCCTCTTCTGTTATACTTTATTTGGGGGCCCAGAAGATGGCAAAATGCTCGCCCCTAACGGTATACATTGTCCACCGATATTAAGGGCGCAAAGTGTAATTGGAACTTGAGCGCTACATGTCATGGGTGACACCGCACATAAACTTCATGAGGATTTACCCATAGTTTAGCATGTTTGAATTTTTAACCAAAATTACGTATATTAAATAAGAATTTAAATGCAAATATTAAGGGCCTATAGTTTGTCAAGATTTGGAGGGGAGGAAATACACCTGGCCCCTAATGGTAATGATTTTCTGTGTTTCCAGGTGGTTCTCTGCCTGTGGTTGGATTTTAATTCAGTTCCAAATCAATGCCCTCACTTTGACATTTGACCCTTTTCGTGGTGGTTGCAAGGTATTCTAACCCTGGTTACCATTAGGGTAACCACCTTTCTTTTAGCTCATTGTCATACATGGTAAACAAAAACACAAAATTCTGATGCTTTCAATAATTTAATAAGAGTTGATTGATAACGCCTCAGAATATCAGTTTTACCCACACTGAAATTTGGCTCACTTTATTCAACTTTGGCATTAGCTGAAAAATGATTTAATTAAGACTTAATTATGTGTAATTTTAATTGTTCTGCTTGATGTGGTTCATCTTTACTATGTAAAGCGCTTTGAGCTGTAGCCATGGTTACAGGATTCAGTGCTGCAGTATACATTCAAATTTCTTCTATCATTATGATTATGTTATTAATATTAAGATTAATATTAATATCATTATTATTATTATTAATATTATCATTATTATTATTATTATTATTATTATTATTATTATTATCATTATTTTTGTTATTGTTATTATTATTATTACTATTATTATTAATATTATTATCATTATTATTGGTATTATTATTATTACTATTATTATTAATATTATTATTATTATTATTATCATTATTATTATTATTGTTATTATTATTATTACTATCATTATTAATATTATTATTATTATCATTATTATTGTTATTGTTATTATTATTATTACTATTATTATTATTATTAATATTATTATGATTATTATTATTATTATCATTATTATTATTGTTATTATTATTATTACTATTATTATTAATATTGTTATAATCATTATTAGTAGTAGTAATATTTGTGTTATCATTATTATTACTATTATTATCTGCTGTAAATCATTCTTTTAATTAGTATACGTAGTACACACAGTATACGCAGCATCATTAGTTACTATAGATTGTACACACCTTCAAATTAACCATGAAAATCATTCCTGCAAAACCTATTAATTCCCCTCATCCTATACATTTACACACAATCCCCTCATCCTATACATTTACACACAAATATTACGTATAATTTTTACACAAAGTCAATTATGTCAGCAATTTTCACTACCATCCGACAATCTTTCTTGCAAAACATTTTCAGAACACAGCCCTAGCAGTATTTGACACAAAATAAACAAGATAATGGAAAAGGTAGCTTTGTAAATTCAATGCTTCATATTGGCAAAATATTTATGCCATCATTCCACCTACACATTTTGTCCCACACACTTCATCTAATAAATTAAGTTTCCTAAATTTAGAGCTTGACCTAATGAACTGAAATCAAACTCTCTCTTATATCCTTGTAGCTTTGGGAGAGCAAGGAGCACAAACAAGACGAATTCTACGTAAATCTAGGTCAAAATCTTCAGGGAACCGATTATTTTCTGCTGGAAAACAAGATACAAGATCAAAAGTACAGTGTATTTCAATTTAGACAACATTCAAGGATATTTGATTGATAAATACACCTTCCTGTTTGTAACGGGAACTGGTGCATTTATACATGCTTTCATCAATTTAGAACTACAGCACACTTTGAAAACTGTAAGCTTACATTCTACTGACAAAATCCAACCACAAGGAGAAGAGGAAAAATCCCACGTGGTTCCTACACTAACTTTGGATTAGAAGCAATTTTTCTTTTTTATCGTATATTTTTAAATATTGTGTTCTTACACGTTTAACTTATTCAACATACTGGAACATGTAATTTGTCTATATTTTCTTGCTTGTCTACGTGTTAAGGTTTTGCCTTTAATAAGCTATCTATAAAGCTACAATCACAACAACCAATGAAAATTTGAATTTGGCTCCGCCTGACATAAATAATGATAAAGTCAACAACTCAATATTATGTAATGTCCTGTATCATCCTTGCTTTTATCAACAGCATCATACCAAAGATCGATTTAAATCTGACATGGATTTGTGGAAATATGAGCATAAACAGAATTTCACAGTTAGTCCCGCCTTCTCATTAATATTTATAGCGTCAGTATGAGGGTGGTAATGCCTCGGGGAGAGGGGGGGGGAGCAGGGGATATGTCCCCCTAATTTTTAGCAGAATATCATAAAATTAGTACATTTTAGGGGAAATATGCCTCATCCCCTTTTCACTTTTAGGATGAGGCAAGAAGTGATGCCTCCCCCCCCCCCTACCCACACTTTCCAAATTAGAATTACAACCCTGATCAGCACCAAATACAATAGGAACCATCTACAGACCACAACATATCCACATACAATGTATGATATAAATCCACCACATGGTTATTGAGATATTGTGTTTACAAGCTTCTGTCACAGACACTCATACACTCATACACACATACATACACATACATACATACATACATACATACATACATACATACATACATACATACATACATACATACATACATACATACATCTATACATCCATACATACACACACACATATATACATACATACATACATACATACATACATACATACATACATACATACATACATTCATACATACATACATATATACATACATACATACATCATACATACATCCATTCATTCATTCATTCATCCATCCATACAAACACACGCCATCGTGACTACATAGGTTCCTTATATCGCACGGTACCAAGCAACCAGAACCAAAAAGTTTTGTAGTTAAAATGCTTTTTTATTCATATGCTGATTGATTTGCAAGTTTTAAAATAAAGGTCATGTCATTGCATATCATGAACATGTATGCACACATTAGCTAACATCATAATTATATCCAATATGAAACAAAACAGACATGTGATTGGTGAAATATGAGCATTTCAAGATTTTAACATTAAGCCCTGCCTACTTATTAATATGCATGGCATTACCACTAGGGCACATCTATGGACCATGGGCTATCTGTGTACTAAATGTGATATGCATCTACTGTATAGTTCTTAAGATACTGTGTTTACAAGCTCAGCATCACACACACACACACATACATACACACATATGCCATCATGACCGCATAGGTTCCGTTCCGGATGTTATCGCATTGGAACCCACAAATTCCTATCACAATCAGTTGACAATTGACTTTCTTCATGTACATTTCAATTTCAAAGAACAAAACTGAAGGAAGAAAAATGATATTGTTCCCAACATTGGTTCCATATATTCTTCCCCCACCCCTCCACCCTGTTTTCTTCAACATACCAAAATACAAAAACTGAAATAACTAATTTTTCAAGCCAATCTAAACTTGGAAATCCCCTACTGCTGTAATAATAATAATAATAATAATAATAATAATAATAATAATAATAATAATAATAATAACAGCAGCAGCAGTAGCAGCAACAGCAACATCAACAACAATAATAATAATAATAATAATAATAATAATAATAATAATAGAGAAAAGATGTGTTTTTTTAAGGATTAGTTCAGTGATCAAGCATGTTTATCTTATTTGAAAAAAGACTTCAAAAGAAACAAAATGGTGAAGAAAACATTCAAAAATCTTATTCTGTTTATAAGGAGATAATTACGTTTAAAGTTTGGTATCATTTGTGTAGAAATGACTGATATCAGACTAGTTGTGATGTCATAGCCTCAGATATCTCAAAGTCTTTATGTATTCCATCATATTTTGTCCTGCGATTTTGTGGCTTAAAAACCATGGGATATGTCAAGGAAATAGTAAAACTGAATCTAGGAAGGGTATTTATAATATACATTACCACCTAAAGAGAGTTTCAGGAAAAATAATCTACAATAGTTAAAAAATAAAATAAACTTTCTTTAAAATACATAAAGACTTTGAGGAATCTGAGGCTGTGACATCACAATTAGTCTGATTACAGTTGTTTCTACAGAAATGTTACTAAACTTTAAACTTGAATATCTCATTAACAGAATAAGATTTGTAAATGCTTTCTTCACTATTTTGTTTCTTTTGAAGTCCTCTTTCATATAAGATGGACATACTTGACCACTGAACTAATCCTTTAACTCTGATTAATGTACAATTGACTCTGGTTTCAGTCACTGTACACTATCTGAAGCTGCATGACTTGTTCCAACATACACACAGTCAAAAAAGTACATTCAACAAATCAATAATTCATTACCATTATAATATCACGCCACATAAAGTCTTATTATGAAAAACAAACAAATATTTAAATCATTTTGGGTGAACACGTAATATCATCCGACTTCAACAACAAAAGTTAGTTGCTACAGAGTGCAATAGTTATCAATCATCCTATGAATAACCATATGACACTAAAATCTATATCTATATGATGGTATTGTTATCTCCTTACAGTAAATGCACTCTTTAATTTGATAGGCAAGTAAATTAATACCAAAACACAGGTTTGTATGAAGGACGCTACTAAAGCTTTGGTTACAATTTAGCGTGTGTAGCACCAGCCAAAGTATGAATGAATTTTAATGAGGGAAAATAATGAAAGGATTTGCATGGAACTGGCAGGTGTACTGTGTACTATCAGTTCAATAGAAACCAATTTTTTTTTTTTTTTGATAAATGAAAGGTATGTACTTTTTCTACACTAGAGATTCTTCAACTTACAAACAAAGAAATTTGATTTATAATGTAAAGATATTCCCTTTAGCTTCTTTGTGAAACTTAACTTGAGGCCATGTTTTACAGAGCTGTACAACATCTAACAATTTCATTGATCACAACTGCACTTTCAGTTTTTTGACTCATCTAAATTGAGACATAGCATAGCATAGCAAGGTTTAATGTCCTGAAAGCATCCAGTAGTAGACATTACAGTATAGCAAGATGGCCACGGCCTTTAATACCCAGTTGTGGATCCACTGGTTGAAGACCCACCAGGGTTCGAACCCAGGAAGTGCGGGTGAGAGGACAAAGCACTAACCACTACACTACGGAGGTCTGTCCTCCAACATGTCCTCCATCACCAGACACTGACTTAATGTAGCAACTGTTTTATAGATGGACCGGTATAAACAGGTAGCAACAACCTTATCTTTATTGGAAAGATATAATCCATGAAAATAGCAAACAAATGCCTATTAAAATTAATTGGAAATTTTCAGCATTTTAAATTTTAACAATTTATTATGAAAAGTTATACAAATTTAATTGAAATCCTGTGACATCGACACGGGAAATCCAATAAATTTCCTTATTTTAACTTACTGTTTTTCAATCCCTTCACCAACGTTATTTGAATGCAGACATGTGAGTGATGATTTATTACAGTAAAGTAACTGAAATTGATCAATTTTTTTTTTTAAATAGCTATGTATTGTCAATTATGCAGAAAATAGGTGAAATTAGCTTGAAAAATAGCTGCAATCAGCTGAAATTGATCATTGTTTCTCATCAAAATAGCCAAGTATTGTAAATTATGCAGAAAATAGGTGAAATTAGCTTGAAAAATAGCTAAAATCATCTAAATAGCAGAAGTCTCACATGCCTGTGAATGGAAGCAGTGGCGTATCCACGGGGGGAGGGGGTGGGAATTTGTCTCCGGACCCCCTCCCTGACCCACACTTTTTCGAGAAAATTTGTACAAATTTGGATGATCTTTTGTTTGTTATATCTTTTTTTTTTTTTGTTGCTTTTAAAAACAAAATTTCCCCCAGAAGTAGGCTAAATTTGAACACTATGTCTTAGGAGGGGGGTCTAGGACCATTTCATTTTTAATTTTATTGCCTTACTATATGATACGTTATGCAAATTTTATTGACATTTTGTGACATCGACACAGGAAATCCAATGAATTTCCTTATCTTAACTTACTGTTGTTCAATCCCTTCACCAATGTTATTTGAATAGAAGCAGTGGCGTAGCCACGGGGGGGGGAGAAGGGGAATGGGGGTCCAGATCTCTCTCACCCCACACTTTCTCGAGGAAATGTTTAAAAATTGGGATGATCTTTTGTTTTATATCTTTTTTCACTTTAAAAATAGAATTGCCCCCAGAAGTGGGCTAAACTTGGGATGGGGTCTAAGACCTTCTTGGACCCCCTCACTCTTTTAATGCTGACTATGCCACTGAATACTGAATGTGAGAGGTTGAACATGACAAAGAGGTTTTGAAATTTCAATCTCCATTATACCCTTTCCCCCCCCCTCCCTTTTCCTCTCCGACCCACTTAATATTTAGCAGAAAAATCCTGGTCTGGTGATTTTCAGTAACTGAAATGTAGGACAGAAATTTTAAGAATTACATCAAAGACTTTGAGCATGGAGGTAACGTGGTACCCTTATGCTTTGAGCTGTCCTCTCTTTCATATATCATAACTTTTACATACCTGCTGTATATTAAAAATTATTCAAACTTTCATTAGCCATGGAACCAACTTGACATACTGTAGCTATTACGAAGGAAAAGGAGTCGTATAAATGCAAGATTGAGAAAAGTCTAACAGACAATAAAATAAAAAGAGTTTGGACTGGTATGCGCTTATTAAAATGAGTGGTTATACAAATAAGACTTTAATGTCTAATTTACCTAACACATCAGTGGAGTATACAAATGAACTGAATGCCATTTACAATAGATTTGATTGTCATGACTTCAACAATGAGATTGATAATATGCACAATGCACTATCAAATAATAATAGGTATTTGATCTCATTTTTATTTGTTAATGCAAATAAAGTACATCATGAATTTTGCAAGCTAAACAACATCTAACTAAACCTGCTGGCCCAGATGGGTTGCTTCCTGGTGTCCTGATATTATGCTGTGCCAACCAACTTGCTATTATTTACAATGATTTGTAATTTATCATTCAGTACTCGGACTATTCCAGATATATGGAAACAGTCATGCATTATTCCCTGTTTCCTAGAAACCTGCATTTACTTGCATGAATGACCTTAGACCTGTGGCAATGACCTTAGTGGCAATGAAGACATGAGAGCATTTGGTGTTGAAATTGCTCAAACCCATGGTGAGGGTATACCTTGATTCATTGCAGCAGATCTAAATGCAGCACTGAGGATGCTATTTTATCTAGTCTCCAAAAACTCACACCTTCAACACACAAATCTTAATCATTAATGTTCTTTGACTTTTCGTCAGCATTTAACACCATTCAGCCCTATATTTAGCCTAACAAACTGATAGATATGAATATACGTCATGATCTTATTCTGTGGATACCAATAGGACACAATATATGAGTTTAAAATCATCTAAATCCAATGTTATTACCTCAAACAATGGCGCTCCGCAGGACACTCTTTTTACTTTATATACATCAGATGCCAGGTCAACTAATGAGGATTGCTTATTAGTAAAGTTTGCTGAAGACACTGTCTTAATAGGCCTTTTGAAGAATAATTTTGGCACTAATTATATTGATCAGATTAATGATTTCGTGAACTACTGTGATCAAAACTATCTTAAACTCAATGTACTGTGATCAAAACTATCTTAAACTCAATGTTAATTAGACAAAAGAAATGGTGATAGATTTTCGTATATCTGCTGTTGTTTCAAGTGTTGTTGCTGTTAAAGGGAGTGCAATAGAAAAGCTGGATAATTACAAATATTTAGGGGTTGTTTCAGATAAGCGGTTTGTGTGGCATGACCCAGTTGATTTGTTATTGACAAAACTGCATTCTAGAATGAATTGTATGCGCATGATAAACAAATTCAAGGTTAATAGCAACATTCTTGCTATGTTCTACGATTCAGTTATTTGTGAGGTCTGGAAATATAATCTGTTTTCGTGGGGTGGGAATGCTAAAAAAGATGACAAACAACGTATAAATGGCCTGATGAGGCAGGCAGGGGGCACTTGATTGTGACTAGCCAGTCAACATTGGACTCATGTACAAAAGGCTCTTTGGGGTAAAACTAGATAGGTAATGAGCGGTGATGGCCATCCACTGCACCATTATTTAGACAGAATGGTGATACCACAGAGTGGCAGGATGAGATTGCCAATGGCCATAACAAACATGCATTCTTTATCATTTATTCCTCAATGTATAAAATTACACAATACAAAATTCAATCGATAGCTCTTGCTTTTTATTTCAGGCCCTTTTAACCCCCACTCTACCAGCACTTTTTTGAAAATGTGCTCGGGAGGTGGAGTCAAAGACGGGGCAACCAAAACTGCAATAATATCACCAGAAGGTAGAGTAAAGGTTAAGCACAGGCTTATTATTAAAGGGTCCTCTGTCTTTCGAGCAGCAGAGTTGGGGTCGTTCGGCTTCATTAACCAGGATCCATGCTGCATATATTTTTGAGTTGGCACACTTTTCGCAGGCTGATTAACCCTTACTCTACCAGCACTTTTTTGAAAATGCGCCTGGGAAGCAATTAAAGACGGGGCACCCAAAACGGCAATAATACCGCTGAGTGATGGACTAAGGGTTAAGTAGAGGATAATTATTGAAGGGTCCTCTGTCTTCCGAGCAGCAAAGTCGAGCTCGTTCCACTTCAGTGACAAGGTGGGCTGCCCAAAGGGACCACGCTGCATATATTTTCGAGTTGGTACACTTGTTGCGGGCTGATTAACCCTTACTCTACCAGCACTTTTTTTAAATGCGCATGGGAGGCGGTGTCGAAGACGGGGCACCAAAAATGGTGATAATATCGCCGCATGGAAGAGTAAGGGTTAATTCAACATTTTAGCATGATATTCATTATTCTTGCATATTCTTATACAAATTTTCTTTATGAATTTTATTTTTTTAAATTTCAATTCTCATATTTCATCGTTTTACACATGTATTTATACTTGTTATGTGTTTTTATATGAATTTGATATACTTTATGCAAGCAGTGAATTACCCCTCGTGGGTTTAATAAAAATTATTCTATTATATTCTATTCAAACTACTTTACACTACAGGTGACTTATATATATATATATTCGTATTTTGTCTTTTAATTTGATATACTGTATCAGGAAGTTAACAACTAGAATAGAATATAAAGATATGTAAAATAGAATCTTGTAAGGGCAATTATTATTTACCACCTGAAAAAAAGTTCAATTTTTTTGTATTCAAATAGTAACAAATTAAATAAATTTTCTTTAAGAATGTGAGTATGAGACCACCAACCTTCATAGTAGACTTAATACACCAGTCATTTCTACAAATATAAGACAGAGCTTTAAACTTGAATATCTCCTTAACGGAATAAGATATTGAAGTAATTTCTTCACCATTTTGTTTAGTCATCTATCCTATAAGATAAACTTGCTTGAATTTAACAGCCAGCAAGGAAAAAGCAGAATCTACTTCGTGAAGCCAACCTTGATTTATTATCTAAGTGTTATTGTACACTTTGCATGTATCTTGTATTATATCTTGTATGAATTTAAAAAAGCAAATGTTATTGACAGAAGGCAAAAGCTGTGGTAAGGATGGAATTACACCCCAGGTGATAAAGCACTGCAAGCTAAATCACACACTTCTTTACTTCTGCAATCAGGTCCATGAGGGTGAAAAACCTTATCTGTGGTCTATAGCCAAAGAGTGGGACGCAACATGGTTATTCATATTCTAGCTATTTAAAGGCTTATTAAAGGAGTCAAAGCCAACAAGTTGCCAGCTGTGTTGACCTTCATTGACTGTAGCAAAGAGTTTTTGACTCTGGGAAAAGGATGAAAGATAATTAAGATCCTACTGTAGCTGTCTAGCGGCATATGGAATCCCCAAGAATCTCATCAATTGAAACGATATACAGGAACACCAACAAGTCATAAACCGAGATAGACCCACTGATCTTTTTTTTCCCATTCTTGCAGACTGCACCTTACCTGCTTGTTGTAGTTGGTTTGGTTGGTTTACCAATGTTTATAACGTCCCAACTGACCTCCATTGAAGTATTTACATCAAGACGCCCACGGCCATTTTATTAGCCAATCGTGGAGCACTGATTAGAGACCCACTGAGAATCGAACCTGGAATGCTAGAATAGAAAGCTGAAGCTTTACCGCAATGCCACGGACTTCTGGACTATGCTCTAAGGAATGCAATTTCAGGCAAAGAGGAAGACATAGATTTCTTACTAGAGCGAAGAAGGAGCAGATGGCATGGGCCCAAGTTAATCACAGACTTTGACTTTGTGGATGACAGAACTTGTCTTAAGTGACATTGATTTAGGCCCAGTTACTACTCACTAGCCTTAAAAAAACAGCAGCATAAGTTGGTCTCCATCTTTATTCAAAGAAAACAAAGTTCATGGCCTTTAACCAGCAGGGTACCCCAAGACTCTTTCACACATGATGGAGAAGTATGACGACGACGAGTGAACACACAATTACAACGACGGGGTCGTCGCCTGCGAATTCGGTTATGATAGTAACAATGCTATCACAAAACGCTTAATACAACCCCTGGACGAGAACACAGGTACGACGTACGGACTGACATAACATCGACAACCAAGTTAATGTCCATGGCCTTTGATAACCAGTTGTGGTACACTGGCGTGTCTACCCAACCCAGCAGGCTTGAACCCATGGAGAAGTAGAGAAGGTGAGCAACTTTATCTACGTACCTTGGAGGACATATGGAAAGCTCAAAATAGGACATTACAATCAGAAAAGGAAGGCTATGAACAAAATGAAACAAGTATGAAGATCAAAGATGAGCAGAGAAAGGAAGATAAACCTATTCCAGGTAACTATCCAATCTGTTGTACTTTGTGGCTGTGAATCATGGACTGTCACCACTAAACAACTAGATGGGTGCCACACCAGGCTCCAGAGAACTGCCTTAAACATCAAGGTAGATACAAAACATCACATCAGCAACACTGATTTGTATCGGGACCTACCACCGGTATCAGAAAATATAAGAAATAGCTAGCTGGACACTTGCTTCAGAAGAGACGATGAGCTTTGTTTCTCAGTTATTACTCTGGACACCAACCCATGGGCACAGAGGAAGAGAAAGGCAAACTAAAACTTCATCGACGTTCTAAAGGAAGACACAGGGCTTGAAGTTTATGACCTAGCTATGCGGAATAGAGACTACTGGAAGTCCATCAACCAAAAGATATCAGCAAAAGTATATTATATATCTGATTCCAAAATTTTAAGACCAGATACTGTATCATATTAAGGTGAAGAAAAAATTACAAAATTTAAAATATTTACACAATTACCCCCATGGAAGTGACATTACTAGAATACAGCAGACTTACCATTGACAAGTAAAGCAATTTTCTTGACTCTTGAGGCAATTTGAACAGATATTTCTGATATATTAAAATGTTTCACAAATAATCATAAAATATTGGCAATTACACAATACTATTGACTATGGATCAAAATTATATATATATATATATATATATATATATATATATATATATATATATATATATATATATATATATATATATATACATATATATATATATACATATATACATATATACATATATACATATATATATATATACATATATACATATATATATATATACATATATACATATATATATACATACATATATATATATATATACATATATATATATATATATATATACATATATATATATATATATACATATATATATATATATATATATATATATTATATATATATATATATATATATATATATATATATATATATATATATATATATATATATTTATATATATATATATATATATATATATTTATATATATATATATATATATATATATATATATATATATATATATATATATATATATATATATATATATATATATATATATATATATATATATATATATATATATATATATATATATATATATATATATATATATATATATATATATATATATATATATAATATATATCCATATATATAATATATATATGTATATATATATATATATATATATATATATATATATATATATATATATATATATAATCTCCATGTCTAATACCCATGTCTCTGATCTCTTGGATACTCCTCTTGGATAAATATTAAAGATATATTCCTTGGATTTCATATTTTTATATATGATAGAGAAAATGTATAGAAACAAAGTGGTGAAAAAAATATATCATTTCATTTAGAAGTTATAACAATTTAAAGAGTAGAAAATGTTCTTAAAAATACCTTGCACAGTTTAATATACATATTATGTCCTTCAGCTTGGTGATGTCATCAAGGCAGATCCAGCACAGTTCTTATGTATTTCCTAAATATTTAATCACACTTTTTTTACATTATCAAACAGCATTTTTGGTTCATTATAGAGATAGGGTGGAATATATAATTTACAAGAACAACATTTTGTTTTTTTCTTGGTGTACATCACATTTACAATGAGAAAAAAATAATCCAAATCATTTTTAAAGAAATACAAAAGACGTTTTGTTTAAATTATCTCTATGACATCACAGATGTTGCCAATCAGTCACTTATGTCCAAATTCAAAAATACTTTGAAATTTCGTAACTTTTAAACGGAATAAGATATTAACAGTTTTTTCACCACATTGTTTCTAAAATATTTCTCTATCATATATGAAAAAATTAAAATCCATAGAATATTCCTTCAAGCACAGTATAGTCATGGGTAACTTGACTTAGTTTATAATTTTACATACTGCACTGTACTAAAAATAACTTACTATATCATCCTGATAAGACAGGTTGAAAATCCCCCTAAAGAATGCCAGCACAAATAACAGGTTTATTTTTCTCCAGTGATATGAAAGATACATTGGAACATGCTGAATTTTAAATCATATTGTCAGTCCAAAGAAAACAAACTTCTTTTCAAAATGGATTTCTATTGTCAAAATAGACTGGAATAAAGCCTTCACATTACCATTTTACTCCTTTTTTGTTCTTTTAAAAACTATGTATCCGAACAGCAAACTAGAATTTTGTTAGTTATTCTGGTACAGAGTTTTTTTAAGTACCGAAAAAGGAGTATAATGGTAATTTAAAGGCTTTATTCCAGTCCATTTTGACAATAGAAATCCATTTTGAAAATAGAAGCTGTTAGAAACAAAATCAGAAAATATTTAGTATATAATATGTAATGTCCTTCCAAGAATATTATTAAAATCTTAATTTTGATCTAGTGAGTGAGTAGAAACCCTTAGAGTTTACAGTTTTAAAATAAAGTATGATATTAATTTTGTTTTAAGTGGTGAGGTCACCATGATATTCCATAGGGTGGATACTGTAGGTAGACGCCATACATACATACATGCATATATACACCATATTGACTCTCAGTGTATTCATAAATAGGTTTATGATTCTTCAAAAAAGGAGCAAAACATATTTTTCATTTGCAAAAATTTAACGAAAGTCACAATGCATAGTAGAAAGCAATTTAAATCTGGAAAACTTCTGGTAACAGAAATTAAAATGGGCTTGTGGAAGAATTGTGATTAAAATGACAAAAATGTATTGTTGATACTGTATGAACTATTTAATCCAGTTAAATATAAATGAAATGCTTTTCTTAATACGACAGCATCGCAAGGAATTTTATTTACAAGACATGAACCAATCAGAAACTGTACTTCTGAATTAGCCCTTGGCAATTACATGTAAATCATTTTAAGAGGCCAAACTTGAAACTCATCAATATCGTATGTTTTGTCATGTATGAAAAACTATGCCAAGTACAGTAGGCCATTCCGTTAATTTTGTGTGAGGAAAACAAATTCAAATTTATGAAGATTCACTAACGAGTTACACATAAATGATACACCTACAAAAATCATCATATGGACACAATGACACAAAAACTTTAACCAATTACTGCACATTTCGCTGGACCTTATTTTACAGTATATATTAAGTAAAACGAATTTTCCTTTTTTCGCTCATTGTTCTTTTCGTCAGGTGACTGCTATTGTAATATTATCTTACTAATTTTCCACTTTCCAATTTTTTTCCATAAATTGTAATAACGTTCTGCACTACGATTGAATCTTCACACACACAACACTATGTATGCACATGTACAAACAGACAGGTATTTTGTGAGCCCCAGAACCGGAAGTGACATAAAAGCTCTGCATTCTTCAATTTTACAGAAACCAACGATGTACAAACTGAGACGAGCTTTCCCTCTTTAATATCCCCACCTGTTTCCCCACTAGTAACAAATATGTTTCCCCACTAGTAACAAATATTTTTCCCCACTGGTAACAAATATAAATATTTGCAGGTCAATGTGTAAACACAATTCCCTTTAAATACAGCTAAATATGAATATTCTTATTTTGCCTTTTTTTTGTTTCACAGATACAAGCAAAGTAGGACGATTTTTACATTTTAATGCTCAGATTTCTGATCTTTTTCCAACCATTGAACTGTAAGCTGAGCTAGCCACAAGGACGTAACGTACTGTATGTATCTATCCAAACTAAACAGCATATCAGCATTTAATTTTCCTTCTAAAAAGTGAAACAGCTGCTAGCTGTAATTATGCAAATAAAGGTTGATGTTACTTCAGCTGAGCTAGTCTGAGGGAAAGTGAGAGAAGCAGTGAACAAACAGCTTCAAGTGATCAATCAACTTGTCCTGCCTGGTATGGTAAAAACAACCCCTTGTTGTTTTCAACAATTGTTTAAGATAACATTTACAGTTTAATGGGTTCAACAGCACAAAACTGAATTATACAACTTAGATTAGACTTTTACCTGGCAGATGGGCAAAAGGAGTGATTTTTCACATGAACATTTTATCTGTGGTTTTAGTCTAGGGGAAGCTGCACAGTATAGTTGTTGACCTATCGGAGTTATTGTAACTCAAATAAGTTTTACAATATATTTTTCTATTCCTTTGTTCACTTACCCGTTATTAACTGCTTTAAGGCCATTACACACAAAACGCGACGCGGTGAACGATTTTTTAAACAAAATTGAATAATTTAAAAAAAGGAAAAGAAACATTTTAACCTCTGGTTTTCAGAGAAGGATCGTCATCGCATGGCTATTCAGATGATGACTGAAAATTAATTGTAAGGGCCTTTCTACGCCCATTAAAGCAAAATTTGTGTCATGACAGAAAATCATGCCCCCATTAAAGCAAATTTCTCCACAGTTTGAACAAAAAGGCATTTCTAAGAAATTTTCCAGTATCATCAGAAAACCTTAATTGTAAATTTCATCGTGTATAAGCAGAAGGTCAAAGCATCTTATAATATTTGTTTCCTGTATGATTATCTAAAAAATCGCTCGCCGCGTCACGTTTAGTGTGTAACGGCCTTAAGTTTAAATATAGAACTGAGCTAAAAATAGCTCGGACTATATTTATTTGGCAGTGATTTCCTGCATGGAAATGTCTGATCTCTGATCTAAGCCCAGAAAATTCATAGTTTATGTAAATTGACCAGTTACACAAACATATACCAAAATGAACTAAAAAATTATATAAAAAAATCAATATCCTAATCTATTCAATTATTCATTTAATTTTTGTTCTCCTCTTCTGATATTTTCATATACCATTATTAATTACCTCCACCAATAATGTTTTCGCCTCCGTTTGTTTGTTTGTCTGTCTGTCTGTCTGTTTGTCTGTTTGTTTATCTGTTTTTTTGTTTGTTTGTCATCAAGATATCTCAAGAACTGATGATTGGATTCTGATTAAATTTGGTGTCTGGTTTTGTTACAAGTTAAGGACGAAGTGATTAAAATTTACTTCTTGGAATACGGGGAGTGTAGAAATGGAAGGGTTGGGATATATTTAGGGTAAGGTCAGTCAACACTTAGTTGAAACTTTCCAATGGAAAGTGCTGAACAATGAACTCATGCCATGAAAGAACAGCCATACAATGAATTTTCTGGACTCTCAAGAAAATCAAGTGAAGTGGTCTCTGGTATCATAGAAATCAAAACAATTTGTTTCTGCCATGAATGAAAATGATGGAATGTGAATCCACCCTGCATAGAGCTCAAACAATGAATGCTTAGCCTGAATTAAGCTGGAAACAGTGATGATCCGAAAGTGTTTAGAATGTAAATGGCAATACAGATGTTGCAACAGTGAGAAAGAGATTGTTTGCAGCTATAACTTGGTGGGTCGAGGATTTCTGAGGTAGATTGTATTCCGGTGCGGAATGTATGCGCTCCACAGAGTTTAGTTTGTATTTAAATCAGTCAACAACGCTTCAAAATCTCATCATGTGGCTCACAAGGACAATGGAAAAATTCCCTATGGGCTTTTGTGAAATATACATTTAAAGAGGGAATCTAGTCTTGAGAAATTTGCTGGACCCATCACCAATAAATCTGATACATACTAGTGACGTCACTTCCGCAGTGGTAATTGATTGGCTTGTCCGTGATTGTGTAAAAATTTACCCAATCAGAAACGTTGGGTTGCATCAAAAATTTGTTGCACTCGTCAGTTGTACGGCTCACCCCAACTACCCATGGCAATGCAGTCAAGGTGAGTCATTGGCATGAAATCTCACATGTGCGTCATTGTACCAAATTGTCAATCACCAGACTGACTCTGGGGTGGGTCTATTTACTTCAGACCGATTGACTTTGTACAGAGGTGATTTGGGGTAAGTCATTTCACAAAAAATGCCAGACACCTAAGCAGACGTTGCGTTATAATTTTTTGCCTAGCGTATTTGCTTACGACAAGCCCTTGAAGTTTGGCGTATTTTGTCAATTTGCCGTCGTATGTACAGGGCATTGCGTAATGTACAGGGCATGCAAGTAATTGTTACTAACACAACACACTTGTGTAGGCGTGCCTTGCTAAAGTGAATGAAAATTGCGCTTAAAATACCAAAAACTTTATAAGATTGGACTATTATTATCATAAATAATATTACGAAAAAGTTCATACCCTTCCCTTGTATAATGTTGATTGTTGAGTCATAAAATTTGGGTTAACAATCCCAAAATAAAGTAAAAAATACTTTTTTATCGCATCCAAACTTTCATTAGGTTTTAGTGAACTTTGACCAATTGTCAGCAATAATATACTATTCAGATCTTGAACACGCCTACTTCCTTACAGCATAGTAACTTGACTTGCAGACTATAATTACTTCAGGGATACACAATCAACACAATACAGGAGGAAACTTAAATCCTAGCTAATAATATCGTTGACAATTGACAGCCTGCATTCAAAACAACATAAAAACTTTCACATACACTGTACAGTGTACGTACATCATGCATAGGGTCTATGTACTAGCCTATATGTGTTTATGGCAGCACTACTGGCATGTTGAATCATTCGGCCGCAAGTCTCATAGTTGTGTCATTTTTCTTTTATTTATATGAGTAATTCAAAATCATTTTTGTGTGAAATAAAACTTTGAACCGTATCAGAGAGGTAAGATGTTCATGATTTTGGTAATATTAATAAAAAACTCTGGCGTAAAATTCCACATGCTATATCTAAGTCTTACGACGCAGGTACAACCTGTGTCGTAAGAAATTTCAGCCATGGCGTAAAATAAGACAAATTTGTCGTTAACGCGATCTCTGCACCTAAGTGACTTAGGGGTGCATTACTGTACATGTTTTGTGCACCCACTTTGTTGCAATGACTCACTTTGTCCGGGGTGTAGGGGTAAGTCACACAATTGACAAGTACATTATCTCCACGTTATCCATATAACCATATCAGGTGTTTAATTTATCCGAGCATCATTTTCAACATAGCCAATCTGTTTGTTTTTAAAATGTGGCATCTCCATGTAAAGTGGGTTCTTACGATCAAACATTCCTTGCCCCATAAAAATTTGTGACTTTCCATACCCTTGACAAAATAGTATTTTTAAGACACCAGAAAAACTTGCTTGATGATTGACAATTTGATAATCACTGCCAGACAAGCCTACCTTCATTTCCCCTCAGTCAACAAAATAAATTTACAAGTATATTAATAGATTTAATGCGGTTTGTCAGGCTCAAAGTATTCTAACCTACACAATCTATATGATTCACTAATTTATCTAAGTTTTAGTTTGACAACATATACAGTACATACTGTATGTTAAAAGGAGCAGAGGTACAGTGGCTTAGTGGATAAGGAGTCATGCTCATATGCGAAAGGTACTGGGTTCGATTCCTGCAATGATCACTGCATTATGTCATTGAGCAAGGCACTTTACTTACTTCAGTCCACTAATGCCGGGGAGTTAATCTGCGATGGACTGACGTCCAGTCTAGGGAAAGTTGTGTAATCTCACCCGCTTGCGTCATGGAAACCGGGTATAAGTACCGGCCCTATGAGCCTAATGGCTCCGATGGATTTAACTTTTAAAGCACTTAACCTAAGAGGGTTTTATAATTTAGGTGCCTAGAACGATAAAATAATTTATCTTGCAGCGAACGATAATGAAAACTATTTTATCGTGACTAAATCACAAATCACAATTGAGTTACCAAAGAAGATGAGTGAATTTACAAGTTTTTAAAGGTTAAATTAAAATCCAGGTGATTGCTTGATGTGGAGACTAATGTTCTGTTTAAAATTCTTTCAAATTTGTAATGGCGTTCAACTTCACGTCTGTTTACCAAAGATTCACAAATAATCTCTTTTAAACTGTCTTGCATGTACATCCCCATAATTGTTAACAAATTACTACACATCTAACTTGCTTTCATTGAAAAAACGTCAATGTTTTTCTAATCAACATGTCTGTTATCCAACCCTAATGTACAGTACCAAAATCTAATGGTACAGTACTTATCTAAAGAACTGCAGAAATTCCAATCCATTAACTTCGAAACAGTATTACAGTTAGCTTAATTCTCACTGGGTCTTAGAACATGTTTCTCTATTTTATATCGAGTGTAAAAGTTTGACATCTTGTATTTTGAACAATCCATTCCTGAACCAGCCAACTGGAGTCAAGAGTTTAGTGTTTATACCCACTTTGAGCACCTTGGAAAATACATACAAATACCTGTATCCAAGTAAGTATCCATTAAACACATTCTCTGCATTTTTGACTTGTAGAATGTTTTAATAGAGAAGACAAATTAAACATTAGCATCACAGCAATGTACTGCAACATGTGTACATCTTAGGCGAACATGGGATTAAGTACCTTTCTGAAGTGAACAAAACATGCCAAGTTGTGTACTAAAGGGTTAATTATGTGACAACTGAAATGTCTATGGAATGCTCGAGTGATTTTTTACATGAAAAAGGTTATTAACAAAGTCAATTTACCTAAACTTCAAGAAAAAAATATCTTATCTAAAATTCATTCACTATTTCATTCGATGCAACTTTTCCATTCAGACGATACATTAAACTTTGTTTTGAATTGTGCCAAACGTTTTGGGCATGAATAGGAATTCGCTGAAATTTACCTTATAAGGTTAATTTTTCAATATGCTTGTAATTTCTAGTACTGTCACGACATGGCTCTATTACATATCTGTGCACCAAATATGACACGAATCCAGTGTATTGTTCTTGAGATACCATGTTTACAAGCTCTTTTTCAGCAAAATCATATTAAGCCCCGCCCACTATGCATATGAATATGAAATTCAACGTTTTTACTTCATGAACATGTACATATCAGCGAACAACATAATTATACCACATATGAATTTTTTTCCATTAAGCCCCGCCTACTTATTACTATGCATGGTATGACCATCAAAAACAATAGGGCACATCTATGGACCATGGGCTATCTGTGTACCACATATGACATGAATACAGTGTATCTTTTTGAGATATCGCATTTACGAGTTGTCCATCACAAATGCTTAATGATGATTTTTTTTTTGATTTTTTATGGTCTTTATCCTATTAAAAGCAATTGAGACAGGGTTACTTGTAGTTGTATCCACCGTTAATAGACCCAATTCTGTTGCTTCTTCAAAATAAAACAAGTGTAAAAATACCACAGCTACAGAGATGCTGTGGCTCAGTAGTTGGGAAGCCATGTTCGTTTTCGAGAGGTACCAAGTTCGATTCTCGTCGTGAGTGCTGCATTGTGTCCTTAAGAAAGACACTTTACTCTACTTGCTTCAGTTCACTCAGCTGTAAAATGAGTACCAGCACTGCTGGGGAGTTAACCTGCAATGGACTGGCATCCCCTCCAGGGGGAGTCTTGTATTCTCAACCGCTTGTGCCATGGAAACCGGGAATAAGAACCGCCTCAATGAGCCTAATGGCTTGGATGGATTTAGCTTAACAGAGATGTAAACTATTGTTTATAAGTCATTTACCAAACTTACCACAAACTAAATGAAGTATGTAGTTGGTTCTGACAAATGTTTTGGATCTTACTCATACTCTCAATCAAACACTCCTGTGTGGCAAAGAAATTCTCATCATTTTCGAAGAATACATAGTGAAGGAAGAAATACAAAGAATTATTACACTTTTTCAACATCATCTACTCTTTGACAAAAGACCGACTGCATCTACAAACTGAGAGAAAATCCACTTCTATAATTGTTATGGTTAATTTGTTCCATGAAATCTCTAAGCACTTATATTTGTACCTCTTTGTTTTGCCAAGATTGAAGACAATGACACTCTCTTCATATCAAACCATGTATGCGCCTCATTAAACCCAAACAACTTGAAAATAAACCTTAAATGCTCCCCCATTATACTTTATATGTGCTGTTTTCTTACTTTCTAGACAAGTGTGTATAAGAAAAAGAAATGTTTCTTTTCATAAATGTCACCACTATTAATCAATGGGCAATTTAAGCTAACCACAATTGAGGCTCAGCTCAGTTTGGACAAAGGTTAATCAGGAAAATATGTCTCATCTCTTGCAAAAATATGAAGGAAGCTGCTTTACCTGTAAACAGTGTGATTAAGGACCTAACTCTTATTATATTAACATGATTCAATTTCAAACTTTGTTCCATAAATTTGCGATGGCAAATCATTTGCATAAATAAAAAGTAATAAGGGATAGTGATTTGTTTGTAGAAAGTTCAGAATGGCAGTTCAAAAGCAGCAGTTGCACTAGATCAGGGTGTAAGCAGCAAAAGGGGCAAGAGGATCAATCCTGCTAGATACTATGTATCAACTGATTTTAACCAATCTTTCAACAAAGCAAAGGTCCTAGACTCCTCATATGAAAATATGTCTGATTATAAATTAAAGGAATTGAAAAAAGAAAGAAAAAAAAAAGTAAAAATGTGATGTCTGAACCACATCATGTCTCCAAAATACTGTAATGAAAAAATTTTGTGTTAGTTTATGTGCAATTGAAGCCCCTGAGTAGTTCGCAAAAAGCGTACGAAAATACTCTAGGGACATCATAAATTTGCATATTTCACACCAGACGATACTCGAGGTGAAAAAAAAACAATAAAATGATTAATTAGATAACATTCTGAAGGATGTGATAAGGGATAGTGATTTGTTTGTACTGAGTTTAGAATGGCAGTTCAAAGCAGCAGTTGCACTAGATCAGGGTGTCCCTTACAGGAAAACTAGGTTGCCGCAAGCTTGAAATAAGCTAACAATTTTTAGCTTGTGCAAACTTGCTGCAACCTTGCGGCAAGCTTACAGCAAGCTCGTATTTGGGACAAATGCAAACTTGTTAGCTTCGCAAGCTAGCAAAAACATTTCTGCAAGCTTGCAAAAACTTTCTGCAAGCTTGCGCAAGCTAGCAAGCATGCAAAATACTAGCTTGCTGCAAGCTAAAAATTGTTAGTTTGTCACAAGCTTGCTGCAAGCTAGTTTTTCTGTAAGGGGTATGCAGCAAATGTTTAAGAAATTCCTCAGAAACTGTGACAACTTTGAAGTACAGGTTCGTTACAATACATGAAGTAGAAGCTCATACCAAGTCATTGTACATGTAGATTTCAAGACAGTTCTCAGGCCCCTGTTGGAGTCAAGGTGCAAACAGAGCTAGTAAACACAGTATTTCAGGTTTACTTACACCTGATGACAAAAGTTTCCTTACAAAATAATCTCAGGAAAATCTTTATACTGCCAACTCCCACAAAATCATGACTGAGAATAAATCTTGTAGAGCTGTGAAGGTTTAGAGATTTTAGTAAACATGTACACACCGAAAAAAGCGAGTATGTTTCGTTTACACACGTTTAGTACCGTAATTTCGGAAATACACCAAAATTGCTCCAAATATAAGATGCTAAAAAAAAAAAAAAAATTGTGCAACCAGTATGGCAAACGTAATGACTCCACTGCCCAAATAGACGCAGGAATTTTGCTTTCCAAATCGTAAAAAGTTTACTTTCACAGTTTAAATCATCATTTTTATGGAAAATGTGCATGGAAATTCAGTTTAGAAAGAACAGATAACTTACTTTCAATGTAATTTAAAATCAACACCGCGTAACTTCTTTGCCGTACTCGCTGGGGCTTTCACTGTGAAAATCTTGCATACTATGATACCTCACCAAAAACATTTCAAAACCATGCCACCGCCCCCGGAAGTTCTGATCATATCAGTCCTCTCGAAAAAATGGTGGTCTTTTTTGCGAAGCACCTACAAATTTCAGCTCTGTCAAAATCTTTTTGTTTGCTTATTTTGCAATATTTGTTCTTTCTTGCAAAAATCCATTTGACTCATCAGGTAATATTTACATGTAAATGTACTGATTGTCACAATTTAAATATTTTGACTGTGTGTTTCTTGGTCGATTTAGCAGTTTGTAAAATGGGCCTTGATTGAGTGAGATTAAAAGCCTTATAATCGCCTTTTGTAAGTTTCACTGTTTACTGCTGCACATTCGCGGTGCATTTCACAAGTTAAACTACTCAGATTTCGGTGAAATCAAAGTGCAAAATATCCCCATTCATAGGAAATTACTGCACATTTGTGATTCTCACATTTAATAACGATTATACTAATCGGGTTTACAGTTTGTAAAAAGTCATTGATTGGAATTTTGTCAGCGAATGTGTGTGTGATTTGAATCATGATGATCATATTGATTTTCAACGGCAAGACTGACTATGAAAAACCATTACTCGCAAGTATTTAGTAAACGTTTACAAGGATTTGCGATTATGTAGCGTGTACACGCTAAACGGTCACAGCTCTAAATACTATGTATCAACTGTTTCTAACCAACCTTTCGACAAAGCAAAGGTCCTGGACTCGTGTGAAAATATGTCTTACTATAAATTCATGGAATTAAAAAAAAATGTAAAAATGTAATGTCTGAGCCCCATCATGCCTCCAAAATACTGTAAGGGAAAATATTTTTGCTAGTTTATATGCAATTGAAGCCCCTAAGTAGTTCGAGAAAAGCGTAAGAAAATACTTTAGAGACAAGTGTAAGGAAATTCTCTAGAGACATCATAAATTTGCATATTTCACACCAGACGATACTCGAGGTGAAGAAAAAACAATAATATGATTAATTTTATAACATTCTAATCGGGTCTTTTATCATGTGCTTGTCAATGCCACATCATTATATGATATATTGTGGTATCCAAAGAAATTAGTCATGCTCATATCATACTGTATTTCAGTACTGTACTTATTCATTGTTTACCTGAATTAAAGAATTGATCAAATAACATGAAACTCTTACAAAATAAATCTTCAACTGTGCCAACTTCAAATGTCTGAATGCAGAAAATAATCATTGAAATTTAACAATCTACGGATAATATTTTTTGACAATTGCAGTATTATACATGCAGTATTATACTTTAGACTTTTTACAAGTTAAATTTTTAAGGAAAATTCACTGGGCATCCCTAGGCCACATAATACGAGGCACGAAGGAACATGTAAATTTTAGCACCTTCAAACCAAAGGAGATATCTGACAAATAATATGCATAAACCTTTATTCTACGACTGTATGGCAGCAGCCATTTTGTTTCTATATTGTAGAGGTTATGACATTATCACCTAGGCTAATGCAAAAATCCTGGTCGCCCAGTGTATCACAATTTTGTTCACAGGGCGACCAAATTTTGTTCACAGGGCGACCAAATTTTGTTCACAGGGCGACCAAATTTTTTCACAGGGTGACGGTCGCCCAATTAGTACTGTATGTGATTCCAGTTAGTATGTAAAACATTCATTGCTTTTTATCAAGGCGCTTTCATTCAGTAGATACAGCATTTATAAAGTGTTATTAAAGGTTTAAATTTAAATCTATTTTTCTCCTTTGACTACATGACTGTTAGTAATATACTGGAAGGATTCACATATTACACTTAAAACTAGTCTATTTACCAAGGTATTTCCATTCAGTAGACACAGCATTTATGAAGCATTATCCAAAAGTTTATCACTTGTAGAATAGAACGTAAGACAATAGGTTCTCAGGTTTGTAGATTAAGCCTTTTCAGACCAGTCCAGAAGAGGGAACTACGCTTCACTTGATTTAAGTCTGACAAGGGTTAAATAAAAGGTGACAATTCTCACAGGAAGACTAAAGATTTGAAGACTGGTCTTAATTAACAGTCTTAGGAAAACAACATTGGAAATTGAAATTTAAGAGTTAAAGACCTAAAATATTTTCCTAAAGCTTGACATTTTTTTCACAAATTAGTTCAATGTTCATATTATTCATTCTATAATCTCTCTGTTTTGTATGATGTTTGTATGGTAATTATTGTATGCATTTTGGTCACTGGCTAATTCTAATTACTTTGCATTTTCTTTTAAATCACTAAATACTGTATATAATTAAGAAAATATAAACACAATCAAATTCTTCTTTTGGACTAACCCCACTTCATCTTCTTTTTTCTATATGGCTGTTCATCCCTCCCACTGACATCCTCATAATAAAGAATGAAAAACTTATGCAAAGGAAGTTGTTATTCCAAAATTATCAGGTGCGGCTTATCTCCTGTACAATACAACGCATACAAAAGCTATGACTGCCAGAAATTTTACAAATCAATTTTGTCAAATTCTTTATGGCAATACACACAATATTACACTAATAATTATTTAAAGCTGTAACGTTAATCAATATTTGTCTTTTCTGACCAAATTTCCAAGTTTCTTACAGTATTGAAGTTTTCTGTTGATAGGTCTAGTATTGTAAATTCCATGCTCAAAATCCGCTATCTTTTTAATGGAGAACTATATTTTAATTTTTAATAAATGAAGAGAATATTGACTTCAAATTAAGTGCTATTTATTGAAGGTTGTATTTTAATAATTACTACCGTATTTTCTCTAATAAACGCCCCCGGGGCGTTGCATTTGGAAAACAGGGGGGCGTTTATTAGAGGGTAAAGTATGAAGAAAAAAATGTAGCTTACAAAAGAAAGGCAATTCCTTTTTGGCCTATGGTATTAGTTTCTTCATGCGATTTTTGTGTTTTTAGCATTATTATGCATGGATTATTAATGGAATATGCTCTTTGCATATTTTCTGCTTGGTTACGTTCGACTTACAGCCTTTTCAAGTCACATTCGGTTAGTTAAACATACGTTGTTACATCCTGAAAGTATGAAAAATGACAGGGGGCGTTTATTAGAGGGGGGAGGGGGCGTTTATTAGAGAAGATACGGTATGCTACAATCAATTTCAGCAACGCTAATTACAGAAATTAATAACATTGTTTTTATTTGCAAAATTTATGTAAATTGGCAACATTGAGGAATTTTGGCCAAAAATGCCGGTGCCAAACCAATATTTTAATAGCCAGGTCTAAAAAGTGATATGAAGAATGGTATTATTTAGACATTTTTACTGTTTCAGAAACATAATAAAAAATATTTATTACACCAATATATTTTTTGAAGAGTCACGAAGAGATTGTTAAGGAGAATAATATTATTTGAAATTTGAAATAAACGAGGCTAGTCTCACCGGATGTAGTGAGATAAACACTTCACTCGGTAGCCTGAGGCATTACATGCTACGCAATACTTGCAGTACTTGCATAGCAGCCATGTAGTGGCTATAGTGCATAATACGGTCAGAATGTTGACTACACTGGCTGCAATTCTGAAAACTATGTTAACAGGTTAAGTAAGAAATTGGTAGCATCCATTACGTACACACTGTAATCTTGCAACCTGTCAAATTCGGTATGGGTAGAATTTAGAACCAACTTGCAGATATTCTTTATTTATTGTATTTATTTTATTTCATGAATAAATTAAAACCTACATAACTTTTTTCTTACTTTAAGTGTCATGTTAAGTTTTTTGTTTTTGAGGGGGCTTAAACTCCCCCCCCCCAATTTTTTTTATAGTTTAAAGTAGGGCAAAATTTTGCATAAAAAGCACTTATTTGATCATTGACTCATGACCTTGGACCTTCTGACCTCCAATTATTTTAAATTTTTGTTAGAGTGTTAAACCCTACCCACCTATGCATTTTGTAAAGATACCAAGTAATTCCTTCAAAAGATACAGCTATCACCAAAAACTTGTTTCATTTGACCTAAGACCTTTGTACCCCAAAATCTTGGAGACAAAAGTTCCAGGCCAGGAGTAACGTCCACCAGTTTTGGTTCATGTGTGTAGTACAGTTTTTGAGTTATAAGCAACACAAAATTAATTGTTGCATACGCACAGACACACACACATGCACACACACATGCAGACAGATGCAAAAATCACCAAATGTTGCCCAGATCCAAATTTATGACGCCTAACCCCTAATATGAGATCATCATATGAGACCCCCTGGTAGACCCCACCCCCATATCAAGCAAGGGGGGGTGGCCATGTAGTGTAGGAGGTATATAGGCAATTATTTGCCTATACAGGAAAGTGACTACAATATCCTATCCCCACATATATATGTGGTGATGAGATAAAAAATCAAGTAAAAGCTTTGAGAAAGAGATGCTTGCTACATTATAAAAGAATATACAGCTGCAGGTTAGAACAGAAAGAAGCAAATCAATAGCAGAATAGGTCACCTATACAGTGTCATATGTCTTCCTAAACGTCTTCAGACTTTGTTGGGAAAACAAACACCAAATGCCAACCATATTGCAAGTCAAAACTCGCATCTTTAAAATGTCTGTTATTTCTAAATGTGCCAATAGTTTGTGATACTCTTAGCCTTAAATGTTATTGAAAAAAAATATTTAAAAAAAGAGAAAAGATGATTCCTGATAAAAAGCAGCCGACCCTAAAATTTTCAATCTCAAATTAAGTTTCAATCATCAAATTAAGCGTGCAGAGTTTTGCCCCAACGTGAAACCAGTCGGTTTCCAAAACCAAAACCGCTTTTAACAGGAAAACCAGTTTTTCACCCATAATGTATAAGTAAACAAAACTTTGAACATAAAGTGCATTACAGTAACTATAACTGCACTGTACTGCACTCTTATATGATAGCAGCTAATGGTGTTTGTATCACAGTATTTTCTGTAATTAATGTTGAAAATGATAACGGAGGCATTGATAAATAAAATGTACTAATAAACTTAAATGTTGTTTGCGTGTAAAGAGATTTTATATACCCAATTTGCCCCTCAAAAGATGTCGATTTTACCCCTTAGTCAGTCTAGGTCCAAAAGGCATTAAATTAAACACATCCCAATGTCCCAAGGCAGTCACGTAAGGCATTAAATTAAACACATCCCAATGTCCCACGGCAGCAGAGGTTGCGTTATAAATTTTTGCCTGGCGTATTTGCTTACGACAAGCCCTTGAAGTTTGGCGTATTTTGTCAATTTGCCGTCGTATGTACAGGGCATTGCGTAATGTACAGGGCATTGCGCGCTAGCGAAGCATGCGAGTAATTGTTATTAACACAACACACTTGTGTAGGCCTGCCTCGCTAAAGTAAATGAAAATTGCGCTTAAAATACCAAAAACTTTATAAAATTGGACTATTATTATTATAAAAAATATTACGAAAAAGTTCATACCCTTTTCTTGTATAATGTTGATTGTTTAGTCATGAAATTTGGGTTAACAATCCCAAAATAAACTAGAAAATACTTTTGTTTATCGTATCCAAACTTTCATTAGGTTTTAATAAACTTTGACCAATTGTCAGCAATAATATACTATTCGGATCTTGAACACGCCTACTTCTTTACAGTATGGTAAGTTGACTTGCAGACTGTGATCACTTCACAGATACACAATCAACACAATACAGGAGGAAAGTTAAATCCTAGCAAATAATATCGTTGACAATTGACAGCCTGCATTCAAAACAACATAAAAACTTTCACATACACTGTACAGTGTACGTACATCATGCATAGGGTCTATGCAGTAGCCTATATGTGTTTATGGCAGCACTACGGGCATGTTGAATCATTCGGTCGTTAGTCTCGCAGTTGTGCCATTTTTCTTTTATTTATTAGTAATTCAAAATCATTTTTGTGTGAAATAAAACTTTGAATCGCATCAGAGAGGTAAGATGTTCATGATTTTAGTTATATTAATGAAAAACTCTGGCGTAAATTTCCACTACCATATCTAAATCTTACGACGCCGGTACAACCTGTGTCGTAAGAAATTTCAGCCATGGCGTAAAATACGACAAATTTGTCGTTAACGCGATCTCTGCACGGCAGTCACGTAAAAAGGCTGTGTGAACAGGCCATCTATATGCCCTTATTTGCTCACGATTTATAATTCATACTTATAATTTCAATTTTCATTCCTATAAAAGAAAAAGAAATTTGTCCAATAGTTGTAAAACAGATCAATTAAGCCTCTAAATGCATCATCTTATGGTGCGATGCTAGCCATCGTATACTTGATCACGCAGTACAATTGTTGCTGATTTGCATATAGCCTACGGCGGGAAAATCTTACAGTTCAGATCCCAACCACATGATACTCAACATTTCTTTGAAACATTAACCATGGCCAGGCTGTGGCTCCTATTTGAAAAAAATTATAACTTCAACCAAAAAAATCCTTATAAATCATGCATACTTCTGTTATTTTGAAGTTCAATAATTATTCTTGCTATGCTTTTTCTTTAAATAGGCCCTGTTTGTGCATCGCAGTGGCATTTTCTATTATTATACTTAAGCCACCAAAGGGTTCCCACCCTGTAGCCTTGTATGGTATTCGGCTTCTTCAATGCACTATGTGAACGGGAGTGTAATAAGGCAGAAAAGAAATGCTTTGCTGATGAAAAATAGTGTTCCACTTAAATTCCCTGCCAAATTTGTATTTTCTTTATCAAAATGAAAAGAACAAAAAAAGAAGTGTATTACCTGCAATCTTTAATCTTTATACAGATACATGTGATTTGAATACATCAGGATTAAAAATTAAACTGAAATACAATGTATTCTGTATTTAAAGCGGTTTTGTCCCAGAAAGGAGCTATAAAAACATTTTCTTTTTACAAAGCAGGCCATGCACCCAAGCAAAAGTAATTATTCAGTACTCTGAAGATAAGATTTAGTTCAACATTGATTTGAAACATTTAACAATAATAAACAAAAATTTTGGTCATTCAGAATCGTATAAAATGGCAAAACACATCTGTAATTGAAAATTATGTTTGTACTTTCTACTTGTGAAATGATATGAAGAGTGGAATGCAGAGATAATTTTATTAATTCATGCATATCAACAGGCTATTACCTACCGCGTCCACAAAACACATATACAAGCTGACTTCACTTCGAACCAATGAAATCATTTGAGCTTGTACCCCCAAGCGAATAGCACGTGGTGTGGGTTATTTACATACAACCCGTGATTGGAACAGAAAATTCCATTGCTCATAGGCTACTACTATGAGTAACATAATTACAGGAGAATGGAATAAATTTTTCATAACAAAATACATGAAATAATCTTTCCTTCTTTTTCAATCTGAACAATTTTGACCGGGAATGTTGTTGAAAGGTTTATTATACACATGAAAATGAGATGAGAAAAAAGGAATACAAACTTTTTTAGGGAATGAATAGTTGTTTTTACTTGCGATCTCATTGTGAAATGTATATCATACTACCAGTTTGGTTTGATTACAGACCAAGCTGGTGTTAGCACGGCCCACAAGATAAATTATCTTCGTTTCACAGTACATTGTAAACTATCACGCAATTAATTCACCCTCCTCTAAACCATGCTACAGCTATTTATAGCGATGATTTTTCCCAGCAAAAGCTAAATTGAAAAAACTCAAAAAACTTCAAAATATGAAAAACCTTGATAATTAATTCATTAATCATGTTACTATGACAACACATGGATCTAGGGTCATTCACACAAAGTTTCATTTGTGTTCAGGGGCCATTAATCAGGGCCCATATGCACATTGAATAATGTGTTGTAAGTTGTACTAGCCTTATACAGTACATGCATATGGTCCTTAAGTAAAGTAGGGCGTGGTTGGGTGTGAATTCGTAAATGGTCTCGTAATACTTGGCTAGCGATTTGCAAAATATTTGTCAGGATTTATAAAGGACAAAAGGACTCAGGAGAAAATTGACATGACTTCAAATAAAGGGATTATAAAGAAATGAATTTGTTGTGGTCAGAGAAATATTAGCCCGGATGGAATACGCAAATAAATAGCATCATTGAACCTGTTATTACAGGAAGATTATGACTATTTTATTTCCAAACATTCTCAATCTCATTTATTGATTGAATCTGCATAAATATCACATATTTTCACAAATATATCAAAAGATACTACAAAAACATATTGACACACGCATGAATTTTCTTTTTATTGAAATAAACAGATTTTTATAATCTTTTGGCAATTTTGTTTGTAGTAATTTGGTTATTTTCGGTACTTTCAGTTTTCCATATACATATAAATCAGTTTTGCAAAACCAGTTTTAGTTACAAAGCCAGTTGACCATGCAAGCTTACATCAAATCGACAAAAACATCTTCTGAAAAACAGTTTTCTAATGAGGTACTAGGGCACCTCTTCCTAATAATATACTTTTTGAGCAGAATTCTCCAGCCTCCATTTTCCTTTCTATAACTTAAGAATCTATATTTTACTTTCTATATATATATATATATATATATATATATATATATATATATATATATATATATATATATATATATATATATATATATATATATAAAATATATATATATATATATATATATAAATATAAATATATATATATATATATATATATATAAATATAAATATATATATATATATATATATATACATATATATATATATATATATATTTATATGCACTGTATATATTTTATATATATATATATATGCACTATATATATATATATATATATATATATATATATATATATATACATACACATATATATATATATATATATATATATATAACTAAAAAGGATGCTAGCAATGTCAAAATCCTACAGTATGTTATATACATATCGCTTGCCTTATCACCTCACACTGATGAAGACTGACAAATAGTCAAAAGCTTTGTTCTAGGTACTTTTATTAATTTAATTGTCTATTTGAAAGTGTAGTTTACTTTCTTTCTATATATATATATATATATATATATATATATATATATATATATATATATATATATATATATATATATATATATATATATATATATATATATATATTTATATATATATATATATATATATATATTTATATATATATACACATACATACAATATGTATATATATATATACACATACATACAATATGTATATATATATATATACACATACATACAAAATATATATATATATATATATATATATGTATATATATATATATATATATATATATATATATATATATATTATATATATATAAATATATAGATACATACATATATATATATATATATATATATATATATATATATAAATATATATATATATATATATATATATATATATATATAATATATATATATATCATATATTATATATCATATATATATGTCAACTTCTTTACTGAAGACAAAATACTGTATCCTCTGAATAACCTGTCTTTCCCTCTGTACCCCAAACCAACAAAACAGCAAATACAGGCAATAAACTCTTCAGGTTAAAAGCAAAAAGAAAGTAAAATGAATCTAATATTCCTGCCCTTTACCAGTTTACTCTAATGCTTTGCACAACAAGCTCATCCTCATTACATCATCAGTTCTGAAGGCTCCAACATCCATCTACTGAAGATGTGAAACTTGTTTTTCAAGCTTTTGGATCTGGGTGATGTTTTCAAATTGTTGACTGTGAGACCCTGGGAAACTGATAAACAACCTGTCCCAGGGAAGCCATTTCAAGTTCATTGACATGTTTACTTTAAAAGGAAGAACCATTCAAGTAACAGACTTGCTTCAATTTGCTATCTTCTGCTTCACATTACAGGTGGATAAATGGTAATGTATGGGAAGGGTTGTATGAATAAAATCATGTTGTTGTCTTTATTTTTCAATCTTCAGTTATTATTACTTTGTTTTCTTCAATCATCCATGCAAGTCTTGATTAAAATTCAAAGAATTCATGTTTTTGCAGGAATATTGCCCACATGTTTGTTATCTCTGCCAAAAACATCTTCAAATCAATATTTGAGAAAATAATGAAACAAAAAGCTGTTCCATAAATTATCCATTCCATGAAATATTTATAGCGAATCATCGCATTGATTTTCGGTTGACACTCCTTAAAGATAAGGTAAATAATAAACGTGCAGACAAACAACTGTCAGGAAATGAACAGACTCATATTTTGCCACGGCAATGCATATTTTACAATTGAATTTTGAACATAATTTATATAAAGGAAAGTATTGGTAAGTTTGTTGTTTATACCAAATCAATGCATGTATTGAATTGGCATGGTGAGAAAACATTATAGGAGCACGAGACCGAAAAGCGCTCGTTTTTTTGCAAATTTCACAGTTATATTATCCACAACAGATCAAATAACTTCATGCCTCCATAGGCCACAGACGAAATGAGGGCAAAGGTCACTTGAATATTCATATTAATCAAGAAATAGGTAAACAAAATTTTTTAGGTGGAGGGGAGGGGGGGTGGATGGGGGAAGGGGAGGGGGAGACTCCCTAAAAATACACCCTCACTTTTCAGTCTAGGTTCCTTTAAGCTATAATGAAAAGAAGAATCACATTTCTTAGATGATTTGATCTTCATTTTCAATCCTTTTTTGACCAAAATTTGAAGATGCATAATTCATGTAACTAAAATGGGCTATATAGCAGAAGAGGGGCATACGTCAAGATTGCAAGTTAAATATAATTTTGCAACACCTATAACTATACACTTGTAACTATATTCTCACCAAACTGAACAAAAGATTATCTAAGATTGCAAGTTAAATATAATTTTGCAACACCTATAACTATACACTTGTAACTATATTCCCACCAAACTGAACAAATGATTATCTGGTCAATTCTCTTTTGATGTGCCCTTTGAAATATAATTAACTTTCTTAACCACTGATCTAATCCTCTGCCAAATTTCTTTAAACAAGAAACATTGTTTTTGAGCATCTGATTCTCTCTTAAAATCTAATTAAACTACTTTGCCTTAACTGTTACTTTAGTTTAATCACTTTCAGACAAATCTTTAAAACGTTTAATTTTGAACACCCCAAAAATTACATAATTTGAAATATCCAGTCAAAAAATTTGCAGCAAATTTAAAATTGGCATTTGCTTGCAAAAATACAATATTGAATTTTTTGTATTTGAATACTCAAATGCATCTTAAGAAGATTGTGGGTCACAATGTGACCTCCAAGATATGTGGTGCAGGCCATATAGTATTTGAACATCTGTACAATAGTGTGTCTATTGAAATCAAGAAATATAATATTCCTGTGAATTTTCATTTTCATGCATACTGTATATATCTGATAGACAGAGGATTACATGTACAGTACATCTCTGATAGAAGACTACTAAAGAAACAAATTAGTGTAAAAATCCATGTTAATATCATCTTTCATTTAGGAGTTATTACTGTTCAAATATTTCACTAATGTGTTGAAAAGTGACCTCGCAGTGTAAAGTGTGATGTCACAACTCACAACGAGCTGTTTCCCAATTTTAATGAAGAATTACAAAGCACTGATTTACATATACTTGTAACTTAGGAACTGATCACTGATTACACCACAGATTTGCAATTATTTTAGAACAATGAAATTTCTGTAAATTCAATATTGTTTATTTGTGTGCATTTTAATACATTTGTAAAACAATTATAACAGTCATACTACTGCCTCTGGATTTTTCCTTGTTTTTATAAACCTGAAGTAAAATATTTTGGGGCTTAAAAATACTCAGATGCACTGGTATATATTTTCTCTCTTAATGCATACATTTTCACAATTCTTCTTAAAAATTGCATAAAATCAATTATATTGCATGTATTAAGCAAAATATTTATGCTAGTTCAATATCAAATTGCACAAACAACTGATGTACAATACAGAACACCTCTACAACAGTAGTGTCTATGGACCTGCACAAAATGTTTCTAATCAAACATATAACACAAACTCAGCTTTAAATTCTTGAGTTTAAATAGTCATTGAATTTTGCAAAAAGCATGCATACTTTTTAAGTTGAAGAAATTAAAATTTTAAAAATTATTTCATATTAAAAAAATGTGATAAATGAACAGGAAATCACCACAAAAATGCTTTTGTTTTTCCTTATATTTCTTGCCTCAATTTCAGACCTTGAAAATGTTCAAAATTCGTTCTCTAGCTAATGAGGTTGATTGGGGATGGGGAGGGGAAGGGGAGGGGGTGTAAAGATCAAAATCGCTTCATTAGAATAATCTTCCCTTTTCAAAGAGAAACGGTAGAAGGTTAAAGCAAAATGGATTTACAAAGAAAATATAAACTATGTTCCATTCATACATTATAGCAGTAACACAAAAATTTGCATATTTGCATAAAAAGCAGTAAAATGGCTCATTTTTAACTGATTTTGATGAAGTGTTTTGCATTCTTCATGTTTTTCGTGGATTTTATATCAATTTAATATGTCTTTACCTGTCCATGTTAATAACTAAAATACATTTTGGCCATTGTCCAGCAGGTTACGTGTGAGACAGATTGTGGAATAGCCCTAGTGGAACCCTGGGAGACCATAGGCATCAACCATGGTCATTCTACAGTTGGTTACAGTACATGTGTGACAAGAATGTGGAATGGCCCAATAACTGTATAATGCAGAATACATCTTTGCTACATTGGTAATTTTCATTCATTAATACACAAATGTTAAGCACCACAAGCCTATCTTTGCAGTTCTGAAATTTGTCTTAAAGGATTAGTTCAGTGGTCAGTCATGTTTATTTTATATGAAAGAGGACTTCAAAAGAAACAAAATGGTGAAGAAAGCATTCAAAAATCTTATTACGTTAAGGAGATATTTAAGTTCAAAGTTTGGTATCATTTGTGTAGAAACAACTGAAATCAGACTAGTTGTGATGTCATAGCCTCAGATTCCTCAGTCTTTACAATCATATTTTGTCCTGCAATTTTGTGTATTACAAATCATAGGATATGTCAAAAAAGTAGTAAAACTGAATCTAGGAAGGATATTTATAATATACCATCTAAAGAAAGTTTTAGGAAAAATAATTTAAATAGTCAAAAAATTAAATAAACTTTCTTTAAAATACATAAAGACTTTGAGGAATCTAAGGCTGTGACATCACAACTAGTCTGATTTCAGTCATTTCTACAGAAATGATACCAAACTCCAAACTTAAATATCTCCTTAACAGAATAAGATTTTTGAATGCTTTCTTCACCATTTTGTTTCTTTTGAAATCCTCTTTCATATAAGATGGTCATGCTTTACCCCTGAACTAATCCTTTAAAGAATACAATCATTTACAATGCTATTGCTACTGTAAATACATCTTTTTTAGGTTACATAGTATACTGTACATACTAAAGAAGAATTTACATACTCAAGAAGTATTTAGTCTAATCCATCAAATTCATTCTCAAATGTAGGTTGCTGACAGTGACCTATATTAAAAATACAACTAACCCGGTCAGGCCTTTGACTTGTTGGTAAGTTGTTGGCACCTGCTCATTTGTTGTATCTGCACGGTATTCTCCGAATAAAGTCAAACATCTTGTTATTCTTAACAAATAGAATAAAAGTTGCATACGTACATTTGCTTAGGTGTGACTCCAAATATGCAAATGTTAAAGTTAAAAGTCATAATAGTTTAAAGAGGCAAAATCAATTAATTCAAAGACACATGTTATGAAAGGCACTGTCTATGTAAATAGTGTAATGGTGTGAAACACATCAAATATATGCCAACAGAGGGTAAGATTAGTGTTTAATGTGCATTAAAGTGTTGATGTACAGTATGTTTAATAGTCTGGTAGTGTGGATATTACAGTACAAGCTAGGAAGCACTCTGTTGAGCAGATACTGTCATCCTGAGAAATACTACCTTATTGGCATAAACATACACTATATATGTAAATTTCTAAAATAATTCACTCAAGATAACCTTAATTGGTCCACCAGCTTTCATTCCCCCCCCCACCCACTAAAACTGTTTCCTAACTTTTGATTTACAGTATCTTACAGCGAAGGTTCCATTCACAGATTATGACAATATTTTGACAGATTTCTTTGTCTTGTCTTGTTGAAGGCATACAAACAAACCAACATAAGGCCCTAGAAAGAAAAAAATAATAATAATTGTTAGAGCTTATCACTAGTGCTGTCAAGACATGGCTCTATTAAGGATCGAATATAGTGGAGAAAAATATCGCAATATATTGGTATATCGCGATACTTCTCAAGGAAACTTGACTCACGACACAAATTGTTAATATCACTAACGTTACTTCTTTTATGACTATATGATGAACGCAAGACAAAATAATTTGCACATCTAGCAGACGACATGATCGCGTGACTATTACATTCATCACGCATCACACACATGTTTTTTCAGCCAACGTGACCATGAATAATCAAAGTGAGAGGCATGTAAATTTTTCATTCTTTTTGCCTACTTACATCAAAGCATGCCAGTGTGGGACAGGGCATGCCAGTGTGGGACAGAGTGTGCCAATGTGGGGTGAGCATGCCAGTGTGGGACAGTAAAGAAGCACGATTTTCATTTAGTTTTTTGTTTCACGGTATTTTTGCATGTATTTAATGGCCTAAACTTGACTTTTAGAATTACTACCATAACATTAGTACCATAACGTATGAAGTAGCCTAGTCTAGTGGCGTCAAAATTTCTTAGTTTTGTATTAGTTTTTGGTATCGTGATATGTGTTGAGAGGCATATTTCATGTCGTGGAAAAGAGATATCGTGATAATCAACATTGTCATGACAGCACTACTTATCCCAGATTTTGTATTTTCCTTTAAAAAGTAATATATTTTCTCACGGATCAGTCATCCAATGTCCGTACTTGTGTTTCTTTCTACTTTCTATCAAACTATGAATGATTCCTTCTGATTGCTTCCAGTAGTTTTCAATAAAAGCAATTGTTGATTTTATGTGCAGTGAATTTAACAAAAGAACCAAGAAATACAAACAAACACTGAGAGAGTAGAAAAATTGTTTTTCTTGCAGGGAAATCCATTTTCCTTGCATGTTAGTTATTGTTTACAAAAACCAGTTTAATAGCTAAAATCGTTTTATTGTTTTTGGAACCGCCGGTTTTGACCAAATGCAAAAGCGTGCAAACTTGATCAACAATTACATCATTATTAGAAGACCTGTCTTTCTATTCATTATCTGATGAAGTATCGTAACACAAACTTTGATCTGCCCTAACTAAAAGAAAAACATACTGTAAACTTTTTATCAAAACTTTAAAGAAATATTCTTATGGATTATCATTTTAATATCTTTGCTAGAGGACAATAAAAGAAACAGATTGGTGAAAAAAAATCAAGTTAATATCTTATTTGAACAAGAAGTTAAGTTAGGCAACAAGCAATCACAAGCATGATGGAACCAACAAAATATTGGGGAGGCTGAAATTAGCTGGTAAAAACTATTTACGTTTAAAAACTAGGCTTGGGCGATATATCGATATTTCGATATATTTCGATATTGACCTATATCGATATGGCCGATATTGAGTTCAAGGGTCATATCGATATATCGATATTATGTTTTTTCAATAATACACAATACATGAACTATTAAAAAGCTAAACATGACTATCAAACATCCAAGTATTTTTGTATTAAACAGCCACAAAAAGTTAATGAATTTCATTTATATCAAAGTTTCAGGCACTCAGCTATGATAAAACTTATTAAAACATTAATATTGTGATAACAATTACCCAAAAATTCTTCCATGAACAAAATACCACTTGACTCGCTGGAGTACAGAGGCATTGCGCAATACTTCAATTTTATACTTGATGGCTTACGATGTTCAGACAACAAAAATCATAAGATGTTGAATCCTCAAACATCGGTTACGTTTTCTCAAAAGGAATACTGAATCTGAATTTTTATATCAAACAATCATTAATTGACAAATTACTGAGAAATCTATAAGGTTTTTCTCACTATTTTGTTCGCTCAGAAAGTCTAAAGTAAAAGTGACAGACTGGTCTTGCCAGATCGATCAGATAATGTACAGTGCAGTAACTACATACACTTAGTATCACTGTACAGTACTTTACTATGTACACACATACCATCTAGGCTACCACTGTTTCCTATGAGTGACAACACTCGTGCGATGATTGAAGCAGACTAGAAATTGATAATATGCATTATATATGGACTTCTGAATGTCTAGAAGTCCATATAATGCTACCAAAATAATGCCTTTTCAGTACAACTTTCATAAGAAGTAAGTGAGTTATAAAATTTTAAGAAGAATTGGAGCCGATTTTTTGTAGGGCATACAGTGTAGGCCTAATACCAGTTCCACAACATTTTTTTTTTTTTAAGAATATACTGAGGTCTAAACTTTTCAATGCTTCTGTGATTTATCTTTTGAGATAGAAACCATGTAAAGAACATTTTAAAACACAATGGGTGTTTATTTGAAGATGATATGTATATATTTTGCAGTGATTTCTGTTAATTTGTACAAAAGTTTTACTTAACTTTTTTAACCGGCGAGATTACCTTGCCCAGAACAGTACATTCGACTTACGTATGACGTCCCATAATTTGCATATCGATATTTCGATATTATCGATATTTTCCAGGCGATATATCGATATTGCATAATGTTCAATATCGCCCAAGCCTATTAAAAACCATATTGGCATGTCAATGTGGGGTCTGGGGACCCACTTTAGGGCCCCTAGTGAGGTCAAGGGGCAAAGCCCCGGTACAGGTCCAGGTGGCCAAGCCCCGAAAAGCTCTAGAAAAATAGCAATATTTGAGGCAAAATTATGCCTAAAAACAAGGTCATTTTCCTTCAAAAATATTTCATGATAAAATCCAACAAATTAGAATTTCATGGAATATAATTAGTGATTTTCATTTTGACAACACAATATATAGAACATAGCTAAAATAGAATGCTTTTAATATTACTTGACTTCTTTTTTGGCACATTAATGAAATTGTATATATGATTAAGAAAAATTAAGAGCAAATATTAATGGGGGGGGGAGGGGAGCTAAGTGACACTTTATCTCCCCCCCCCCCTCCCCCCATTTTTTTTTTCATTGGGATCCCTGGTTCCGTCACAGGTGAGCAGTCAACTATTTTCCATAGACCTGTAATACTATACTCACTGTATCAATACTTTTTTTTAAAGATGACCATAGCCTTGAAAATAATGTTAAGTCTTACTTTTTCAAATTTTGACCTAGTAAATGACCTTTGCTTTTAATGGACATATAAAATCTTGAAGTGTCTCTATGGAGAAATGACTGCTTCAAGTTCCCTTGAAAGTGTCTGTTCAAAATGGCTGTGTGGTACATCAGGTTTTACAATGCTGTGTTCAGAGTGTTTTATAGCTGACAATGGAGACCCTAGTATTCGTAGCATGACAATGGGGTTCACAACAATGAAAATAATGTATAGATACAGTAGTATCAAACACATGTGGTACATCACATTTTAAAATGCTGTTCAGAGTGTTTGATAGCTGGCAATGGACCCAAGTATTCATAGCGTGACAATGGGGTTTATAACAATGAAAATGTTTAGTACACACACATGCAAACCACCCAAGAGTTTTCACAGAACTTGACTGTACCCCAAAATTAAACAAATTAACAAAGTTGAACAAACTAACAAAGTTATACAGGTAATAGACAGCTTCCAAAAAATAATCTTTTATTTCATATCAAAAAGAAAATGCAATTTTAGTCATTGAAAGTAACATCACTTTCAAGTTGTGGCAAAGTTTGTAGATTTTTTTAACAAGCAAACTTTAAAATTTATGAACAGGAACAAAACTTTTAAGGAATATTCATGTGGATTTTTATGTTCATATATATATAAATAAATATATGATAGAGAACTATAAAAGAAACAATAAGCTGTCAAAATTGTGTTGATATCTTTTCCGTTAGGGAGTTATTACATTTCAAAGATTGCGTGAGTGTGTTAAAGTGAACGGCAATGTAAAATGTGATGTCATATAGGCAGATCAAAGACAATCCTTATGTATTTCTATAAAACAAAACACGATTTTTAAGTGAAGGTTCATGAGCAAAATGGGCTATATGTATGTATATATATATATATATATATATATATATATATATATATATATATATATATATATATATATATATATATAATATATATATATATATATATATATATATATATATATATATATATATATATATATATATATATATATATATATATATATATATATATATATATATATATATATATATATATATATATATATATATATACATATGTATATATTTATGTATATATATATATATATATATATATATATATATATATATATATATATATATATATATATATATATATATATATATATATATATATATATATATATATATATATATATATATATATATATATATATATATATATATATATATATATATATATATATATAAGTATATATATATATATAAATATATATATATATACATATATGCAGTATATATATATATATATGTGCAGAGTTGTTTACAGTAATATATATTTACATGATATATTTGCACAGTTAATTTGTTTCCTTTGAAATTTTCAAATTATAATGCCTGGCAACATTTTTAGAACAATTTACATTAATTTTTGAATGACCAAAGAAGCATTTCCAACAATATATTTCATGAGTAGTCCATACTACGATAAACATGACAAAACACGCACTGTACTTACAGACTTGAGTGCTACTTCAGTACGACAGGAAACTGAAGACGATAAAAATAACAAAGTACAATAACCCTTCCTCCCATCTAGCAAACTCTAACAGTACATGTTACAGATTTTGTCATGTTTAGTAAACTACTAAATCAATGCATATTCATTTGATAATTGTTTAAGATCAGTTGTACATTAACTTCTGTAGATATGCAAAGTTGTTCAATTCAGAACTTAATGTACACGGCCAAAATTTAAGGGTGCATAATTCTGGAATCTCTAGAATATTCAATTTTCTTGGACGTGATGGTATTGATTACCTTTTTGAAGTGAATGTTAAAATGAACAAGTAATTGTTTGTTCAAAAATAAGAAATGTTTTATAAAAAAATTCCCATGACTTAAAAGTCGCAAAAAATAAAAATGCCCTCATTTTTTTAATTAATGCACTTTACATTTACGAATTAGATCATTTGTCAAGCAAGTTCATTTCATATGAAAGCATACTTTAAAAGAAAAAAAACGGTGAAGAAAGTTTTTCAAATTTTTATTTTTCGAAAATTAAGTTTTTTACTTTTTACTCATTTTTCTTCAAATGGTAAACAAGTCTTCCTCATATATCTAATATTCTTAAGCCACAATCATGGGCGTAGCTAGGGTACTTTGGTTGGGGGGGGTGTGATTCCCAACAAATTGTATGTATGTATGTAAGTTAGCTGGCGCCAGCGGCATTAGTGCGAGCGTGTAGTAAGTAGCTTGGTGGTGTAAGGTTCTAGGCTAAGGACCCCTAGTGGGGTCAAGGGGCGAAGCTCCAGTGGGGGGTCCAGGGGCGAAGCCCCCGAAGCTCTGTGATTTATAAACTTTTCAAAAATTGAAAAAAAAATTCTCAAAAATGAAGGAAATTGCAAGAAAATTGAAGCAAGTTTCACAAAAATGAAGGAATTTTTACTGGAAGAAAAGAAGCCATGCATGGAATCTGACACTTCAAAAACAAATAAGACTTTTATATTAAGGGACTTAAGTGGTGCTTGGTCTCCCAATAAAAACATTTCCCCCGGCTCCTATGCCACTGCATATGTGATGTAATTCATCGATACAAGCAAAATTTTCTTCAGATCAGGCTATATTTGATCAAAACTATGCCCCATTTTCTCAAACCCCATGTGCCAGTGTGCTTCCTGTAGCGGATTTTTTTTATTTGTCAGGTGTGTTGGATATTGATAGAAAAATTTGGTGTGTGTAGTAGCATATTTTTCGAATTTCATGTCGGGAAATATATACTCCTCCACCATACTGCATGCACTCCACATTGCGCACTGCATGCATTATCAGCATTATGAGATATTTCTGGCTCACAATAAAAGAAGTTTTAACTTGCCAAAGCTGCAATCCCTGTAACCCCCTTCATTAAACAAGTAGAGTCAAGAATCTTTAAAAACTTAATATAGCAGGTAAATCGACAGTTAGGTTTATGTTTTTGTTTTGTGTGTACAACATATCGGCCTATACCCGCCCAGCTAATCCAGCAAACCCGACAATTAAAAATCACTCAAGTATAGTAAAACAAAACATTATCCGAAAAATTTGCTGTCACTCAAGACCTACAAATTTCGAAGTTGAATCCTTAAGGGATCAAAATATTGAAGTAATTTCTTCCCTGTTAAATTTCTTTCAAAGTCCTCTTTCATGATGAACTTGCATGGTCACTGAACTAATAATCATTTCAGCAATCACAACGTGAATTTTGGGTGCCAGCCCACTGGTCCAAAGACAAATAACCTGAAGGTTCCATAGTCCAAAAGAAAAAACCGACTAGTCCGAAGGTTCTCTAATTCGAAGGTTCACTAGTTCCATGGCCCAATAGTCCGAAGGTTCAATAGTCCGAAGGTATACCCTAAACCTAACCTTCAGACTAGTGAACGTTCAACTAGTGAGCCTTCAGACCAGTGAACCTTCAGACCAGTGAACCTTCAGACCAGTGAACCTTCTGACCAGTGAACCTTCAGACCAGTGAACCTTCAGACCAGTGAAGCTTCTGACCAGTGAACCTTCAGACCAGTGAACCTTCTGACCAGTGAACCTTCAGACCAGTGAACCTTCTGACCAGTGAACCTTCTGACCAGTGAACCTTCTGACCAGTGAACCTTCTGACCAGTGAACCTTCAGACCAGTGAACCTTCAGACCAGTGAACCTTCAGACCAGTGAACCTTCAGACCAGTGAACCTTCTGACCAGTGAACCTTCAGACCAGTGAACCTTCTGACCAGTGAACCTTCAGACCAGTGAACCTTCAGACCAGTGAAGCTTCTGACCAGTGAACCTTCAGACCAGTGAACCTTCTGACCAGTGAACCTTCAGACCAGTGAACCTTCTGACCAGTGAACCTTCTGACCAGTGAACCTTCTGACCAGTGAACCTTCAGACCAGTTAATCTTCAGACCAGTGAACCTTCTGACCAGTGAAAATTCTGACCAGTGAGCCATCTGACCAAAGAGCCATCTGACCAGTGAACCTTCTGACCAGTAAACCTTCTGACCAGTAAACCTACTACTGACTAGTCAACCTTCTGACTAGTCAACCTTCTGACTAGTCAACCTTCGGATTAGTCAACCTTCGGATTAGTCAACCTTCGGATTAGTCAACCTTCGGTTCACTAAAATATATATATATATACCATATATATATATACATATATATATATATATATATATATATATATAAAAATACTATATATAATATATATATATATATGTATTTATAAATGTCCCAAGTTGAATCAATTGAATTATTTCTTAATTATAAATTAATCAAATTGACTGAAACTCGCTTTGCTATGAATGATATGCAAATAAGATGCTATTGCATTCTCCATTAAACATAATAAACACCATGCACACAGCCTGTTTGTGCAGTAGATGCTTTAGCTAAATATCATTATGTTTCCGTAATGACTGAAAGTCCCTAAACACTTCAATTGCCATTAACCTTTATCCCACCAGGAAAAACAATTTACCTCACTTTTATTTTGTAAATGAGACATTTTCCAAGAATTTGCCATCATGTCTCACTCCAAATTCTTTCTTGCCTATGGCAAAAGAAATGTAAAACTTTATCAACAACTACTGGGCATGGACATTATGTATGTACAGGTAAAAAATGTTGGATTTATCTTGCCATTTTTGATACACAAAGATTTCTGTTATGCATTTCAATTAATGAATTATGGACAGAAATAGAAAAAAAATGTGTTCCTTTACCTTTTTAATCATTCAGCAGTTTGCACATACAGTACTGTATATCGATGAACAAGTGCAAAACTATGTACACGCATTTCATCCAAGGCTTTATTATACGACCTACAAGTCATTAACAAATATCATGCAATGCTGATGCTGTTTCACATGGCATGAATAGCAGTATCCTTGGTAATTACATCAAGCCTACGTCAAGTCTTTCTTGTACATTGTAATGCATTGCATATAAAAAGTTAATTTTAGCTCACATTAAACAGATCAAAAAATTCTTGACAAAAAAGAGTTTAATTAATTTTGAAAATAACATTTTAGCTTTTGATATTATGACTAATCAAAGTTTAAGAATTTTTGTCATACGCAAAATTAAATTTGTAAAGTACTGTAAGAAACAGAAAACATCTCTTTCCTAAATTTTGATTCTTCGGAAATGGCAAGAATGTCTTCCTTTGACCTAGATTTTGTTTGGGGATTTGGCCAAGATCTCAAACCCTTTGCCAAAATCGCCCAACTCCCATCAATTACAGTACATGATTAAAAAACAAGGATTTACATAAGAGAATACAAAGGCTGGTTCATATTGTACAACATGCATTTGCACAAATAATTTGCATGATTACACCATAGCTGTAAAATGTTCAGGGATTAGGTAATGGAATGTCTGTAGACTTTATTGAGATAAAGCTTTTGTATTTTTAAAGTGGAATGCATCATCATTTTCTTTTAGGTCTACAATTGTGGCCATACCAGTTGTACCAATTCCCTGCTCCCCTCCATTAATGTTGTAAGTTGTAATTTCCTTACTTCCTTGCACAACATTGAAAGGGAGGAAAAAGGAGGGGGGAGGGGGGTGGGGTAGAAGGGTGAAATGCCATCTGCAATTACCATATTTGACTTATTAAGCACCCCTGCTATAATAAGTGCCCACCCAACATTTTTTGACTGATAAAATAATTTATTTGATTGATCTAAAAGTCTTAAAAGTAAGCCTCCTTACTTTATTTGTTTATTCAGCGTCTGATGCTCACAATGTTTTTGTAGGGCTAAAGTCTAGAACCAGTTCATGCAATGCAATTTGGATAGCACACTGTAGGCGGCCTTAGAGCATGGGCACTTATTAGGAAGAAACGTCAGGTCTAAGTGGTGCAATTCTATTTACGTAAGCGCCTGGGCGCTTATTATGTCGAATACAGTTTATTGATCTTAATCTTGACATTAAAAATCACATTGCATCCAAAAAAATGAAACTAATCACCTGAATAAGCTAAAGCATCTTTTCCCACACTTTGAATTTTTTGTATAATCTACTTATGATTTGTTATACAAACTTTTTAAGGATGTTAACAGAAGTGCTCACCGTCTGTATAATTTTGAAAGTTCTTTTCTTGTATGTAAAGTATATGAGTGAACAATATAAAACTCGCAAAACAAAACAGCATATTCTTCAAAATCTTACAATTGTGGCCAAAATAGTTGTAACAATTCCCTGCTCCCCTCCATTAATGTTGTAAGTTGTAATTTCCCTTTGCCAGTGCACCACAACTGGTTATCAAAGGCCGTGGACATTGACTTGGTTGTCGATGTTATGTCTGTCCGTACGTCGTACCTGTGTTCTCGTCCGGGTCGTATTAAGCGTTTCGTGATAGCATTTGTACTATCATAACCGAATACGCAGGCAACGCCCCGTCATTGTAATTGTGTGTTCAACTCTCTCTCTCTCTCTCTTAATTTCTCTACTTCCTTGCACAACATTGAAATGGGAGTAGAAAGGTGGAATGTTGCAGAAATTGTTTCAGTGATTATGTCCCAAAACTTTTGGCCACGATTATAGAATACAGAACTGTGCAGTAGACCCCTCTTTTTTGTGTATGGCACCCCGAGTCAGCTACTTACAGCAATTACTTCACAGTATGGGTTTCTGAATTAGTAATTCTCTACCATTCAAAATGGATGCAATAACATTAACACATTAATAATTAATTCATGCCCTGAAAGGAAATTTAAGTAAAAGTGGTGAAAAAACTATGTTATTATCTTATTCCATTTAGAAGTTACTAAATTTTAAAGTATTTTTGAATTTGGACAAAAGTGACTGATTGGCAACATCTGTGATGTCATAAAGACAATTTCAACAAAACATCTTTTGTATTTCTTTAAAAATTATTTGGATTTTATTCTCATTGAAAATATGATGTACTGTACACCAAGAAAAAAATAAAATGTTTTTTGTAAATTATTTATTCCACTATCTATCAACAATCTGTTGAATAATGTAAAAAATGATTAAATTTATAAGTAATACATAACAAATGTGCTGCATTGCCTTGATGACATCACCAAGCTAAAGGACATAATACTGTACAAGGTGTTTTTAAGAACAGTTTTCTGCTCTTTTAATTGTAATAACTTCTAAACAGCATAAGATATTACCAGTTTTTTACCACTTTGAATCTACAAATTTTCTCTATCACATACGAAAAAATAAAAAACTAATGGAAATATTCCTTAGACTTCTGGTATACGATGCAAAATATAAACCAAATACTGTTTATAGTACTTCTTAAGGACACCTAGAAAAGCTCAACTTATGAGGCCATGGATAACTCCTTCAGCATCAGGTGCCGTGCACCCCTGAGTTACACATTCCATGTAGTTCACACGTTTTATTTCTTTGGTGACCTCTGACATTATCATCCAAGGGACACAATTAAGGTATATTTATTTATTTTACAATTGTTTTGTATAAATTGTTCTACATACATACAGTATACAGTTTACATACATACAGTATACAGTTTACATACATACAGTATAAAGTTTACATATATACAGTATAGTTTACATATATACAATATACAGTTTACATATATACAGTATACAGTTTACATATATATACAGTATATTGTTTACATATATACAGTATACAGTTTACATATATACAGTCTACAGTTTACATACATACAGTTTACATATATACAGTATAGTTTACATATATACAGTTTACATATATGCAATATACAGTTTATATATATATATATACAGTATACAGTTGACATGTATACAGTATACAGTTTACATATATACAGTATGCAGTTTGTATATATATATATATATATATACTATGCAGTTTACATATACACAGTATACAGTTTACCTATATACAGTATGCAGTTTACATATATACAGTATACAGTTTACATACATACAGTATGCAGTTTACATATATACAATATACATATATACAGTTTACATATATACAGTATACAGTTTACATATATACATTATACAGTTTACATATATGCAACATACAGTTTACATATATACAGTTTATATACAGTATACAGTTTACATATATACAGTTTACAGTTTACATATACACAGTAAACAGTTTACATATATACAGTATACAGCTTACATATCTACAGTATGCAGTTTACATATATACATTATACAGTTTACATATATACAGTATACAGTTTACATATATACAGTATGCAGTTTACATATATACAGTATACAGTTTACATATATACAGTATGCAGTTTACATATTTACAGTATAGTTTACATACATACAGTATGCACTTTACATATATACAGTATGCAGTTTACATATTTACAATATACAGTTTACATATATACAGTATACAGTTTACATATATACAGTATACAGTTTGATGGTATCAATATCCATATTCCTCAAAGCTTATCCATGCAAGAGTTTCTAAAGAAAGAAGTCAAAATAAACAAAACAGTAAGCACCCTATGGTTATCAAATGTGTCCATACTGTCTGACGCAAATTCTACCAGCAGATTTAATATTTCAAATAGTGCTTTTACATATGCACGATATGCCTACTCAAAGCTTAAATTCTCCAAGATGAAGTTAGAGACGGAACATAGCCATCAATTTGAATTTTTGGAAGGAGAGGGAAGTCAATGAACTGCACGTTTTCATGCTTCTCTTCTCAACTCAGTGTCCATAAAACCAAGCAGGGTGACTGTCCTACCATCAGAACTGCCATGTAACATCCTCAACTAATGAATGGTGAATGCTATCCAAGTTTCAACCAATGTCCACTTTTCCCAAAGGCTGGATAAGGAGGAAGCGATACAGATGACATCCTTTTGCTTATGATGTCATTGGGCATAGGCTGTGGAAAAATCTCTAAATACAACCTCGAGAGACTCAAACCTGAAACCTCTGGTTTTTCAGTCCTGCACTCTAACAACGAGTCACTTGTTTCACCAATTATGTCTTACAATTTTTGGCTATCAAGGGGCAGAGAGGCGAATGAATTACAAGTACAAAAACCTGATAAAAGCTGATAAGAGGCTTAATATTAGTAGTAAACACAACCACCAAAAACAGAAAAGGTAATAACTTACTGTCAGGTTCCTTGAACTCAAAACTGGACGTGGTTGAGCATGAAGCCAGCAGCACTAATAATATCATCACCAACATGATTGGATCAGAGGTTATCGATCCCAGTAGTCCAAATACAGCAATATTTTCCTGTAGGGTAGTCCAGACCCAACGAACCTACATGTAATCACAAACTGCAGGACAACATCGTCAGCTTGGCTGAGCTTGTTGTGTTACATGTACATGTAGTGTCAATACTGTATATGAATAAAAAAAACTGGTGTAGATAAAATCCCAAAATGTCACATAAAATTATCAACAATCGCATACACTTGACTTATTAACTTATAATATAAGTGTTATTGAAAAATCAAAAACTGATATTTCATCCAACTTCAAACATATTACGCCCATATAAAGGTTGTAAGATGTTCAGTATCTATTACCTAGGCATAAATAAAGACCCAATGTTATGCCTAACTTGGCCTACAGTATAATTTATAATGTAGTCAACTAGGCCTACTTAGTCAACTAGGCCTATAGATAGAAATTCAATAATCTGATTTTTCACTTCAAACCAAATTCAGTCTTAGCCCATTTCAAAATTGTTCTTTAGTTTTTTTTTCTTTAAACATTACCGGATCTTTATAAATGTGCAATTTCAAGTACTAGCCCAGTAAGTAGAGCTGTGAACGTTTAGGGATTTTAGTAAACGTGTACACGCCAAAAATGCGAGCATGTATCGTGAACTGTACATGCGTTTAGTACCGTAATTTTCGGAAATACACCAAAATTGCTCCAAAAGTACGAGGCGAAGTAAAAAAATCGCGAAACCAGTATGGCAAAAGTACTGACTCCATTGCCCAAATAGACGCTGAGTTTTGCTTTCCAAATCGTAAAAAGTTTACTTCTACAGTATAAATCATCATTTTTATGGAAAATATGCATGGAAATTCAGTTTAGAAAGAACAGGTTAGTAACTTCCTTTCAATGTCATTTAAACTCAACATCGTGTAATGTTTTTTGCCCTACTTGCTGGGGCTTTCAAAGTTCCACTATGCAAATCTTGCATACTAGGCCTATGATACCTCGCTGTAAAACATTTAAAAACTATGCCACCACCACGGAAGTTCTGAAATATCAGCCCTCTCAAAAAAATGGCCGCCATCTTTGCAACACATGCAGACTTTCTGCTCTGTTAAAAGCTTTTTCTGTTTGTTTATTTTGCAATATTTTTCTTTCTTGCAAAATTTATTTGACTCATCAGATAATGTTTACATGTAAATGTACTGATTGTCACGATTGAAGTATTTTGACTAGTGTGTTTTATGATCGATTTAACAGCTTGTAAAACGGGCCTTGATTGCGTGGGATTTAAAGCCGTAGTATTAATTATAGACTAATGTTAGGCCTATTGTTAGTTTCACTGTTTACTCCTGCACATTCGCGGTGCATTTTACAAGTTAGCCTACTCAGATTTCGGCGAAATCAAAGTGCATAATATCCCTATTCATTGGTGATTACTGCGCATTTGTGATTCGCACATTTAAAAAGGAATATGATTATCGGGTTTACAGTTTGTAAAAAGTCATTAATTGGAATTTTGTCAGAAGAATGTGTATGTGATTGAATAATGAATGATCATATTTATTTTTAACGGCAAGACTGACTATAAAAAAACGATTACTCACAACAAAGTATCTAGTAAACGTTTACAAGGATTTGCGAGCGTGTAGCTTGTACACGCTAAACGGTCACAGCTCTACCAGTAAGAGTATTAATAAAATTAATGTTCTACAATCTGGCAGTACACACTAACGTTACACTATCATGACTAATATCAGACGACCAAGAGCCATTAAAACAAAGTGTAACATTAAGCACTGAAACTGGTGCAAACCACTAGCCTAAAGAGTAATGTAAATCCCCAAAAACTTTAGTAGACACGATCGCTAACCTCTCCTACAGTACAGTGGTCATGAAAGAACATGAAAATTAACACTGCCGTCCTCAACTTCTGCCCAATGTAACTGCACAAACATAAAGCTGAACAACTTATTTTAACTTGCGCTTTGGTAAATTTCTCGAATTCTCTGTAAAAAAAAAGGTAAAAATGGTAAATTTTCTGAAAGAAATTTAATGTCTAGTGCACAGGATGATAGCATTGCAACTAATGTTGCAAACGCACATGCACAACTTAACATACATTACATAACAAGATAACAGGCTACATGTAAGAAGGGTTAGTCACCCCATAAAAAGCCAAAACTAAAACCACCACCACCAAAAAAACAAAAATCAAAGGAGCCCAGAATTTTCAGGTTAAAATATGGAATTCTTTATATCCAAAATCAATAATTTGCCAAAAATTTCTGGGCAATTTTTTTAAAGAAGACTTTGAAGCCCATTGACTTTGCTGAAGTGTGTCAAATTGTTATGTAGGCTATAGGCTATAATCGTTCATAGGCCTACTCAGAGATTCAGAGCGAAGGAGTAGGGGCCTATGTAGTACAAATCTTCATACTCCAAATCATTCTCTCTTAATCTCTAATTTAGAGTATGAACTATTACATAGGCCTACATAAAAGTTACATGCTTAAACGAAGTGGGTCATTCCAGTTTTAGTCCGATTTCCCCCTATGGATGACATTTTCCGAGGGTAAGATTTTTGCTTCACCCTATGGACGACAATTTCCGAGGGTAAACAATTTCATCTCATCTTTTTCCAAGGGGTAAGATTTTGCTTCACACATATTTTCCAAGGGGTAAGAATTTTTGCTTGATAGGCCTAGGCCTACCTATGCACGACTTTTTCCAAGGGGTATAATTTTGCTTACACTTATTTTCCGAGGGCTGAGAATTTTAGCCATACCTTTGGACCACTTTTTCCGAGGAGTACAATTTTTGCTTTAAGATACAGACGACATTTCCCAGGGGTGACAAAACGGGCAATGTCGTCCATAGGGGGGATCGAACTAAAACTGGAACGACCCAGTCAATGGGCTTCAACGTGTTTTCGAAAAAAGTTGCCCAGGAATTCTGGGCAACTTGAATTTTAGTAGGACCTATAAGGACTTCCATATTTTGACATGAAAATCAGCACACGGAAACTTGAATTGGTTTTACACCTTGTAAATATCATATTAACTCAAATTGCTTTCCTAAAATTTAAAAGGATAGGCTAGGCCTAGCCTTCACATTTTTTGTTCAAAAATAAAGTTTTGACAGATTTTCTGCCAGCGTCTTGAGAAAATGTGATAGGCCTACGCACGTAGGCCGTAGGCCTAATCATTCTTCCCACCCAATAAGAAGATTGGGCGCTTGCATAAAGAAATGATTGACATAATTTGAGAATTCGGAAATGTACCAAAACGGAAGTTGAAAAAAGTTGTTTAGCTTTGTTTAGGCCTATGTGGTTACATTAGGCAAAATTTGAGGGCGTCGGTATTAATTTTCATGTTCTTTTGTGACCCCACTGTAGAAAAGGTTATGACATGTAGCGATCGTCTATTACTAAGTTACGGTACTAACGTTCGTACTATTATTAACGTTGTTAGGGCCTAGGCCCTAGGCCTATGAAGATTCGTAGTATAACTACTAACGATGAACGTTAGTAAATCTTGCTCATGAATCCTAACTTAAGTTAGCTTAGTTAGTAACTTACTTTAGTATTCGGTTTCATTAGAAGAATGTATCCTAATCCGCATATTTTACATATCCTAACAGTTTAAAACACAAATAGTCCTCCTCCCGACATGCCCGAGATCATCTTGGCAATTCACTTATCGTAAAGAAGTGTGTATTGAATTGCGTATTGTATGACAATCGCACACACAGGATATGGCACTGACAAAGTAGGCTATGGATGTAAACAATTTACAAACTTCTCAGTGACTTGGCTACGAAATGAAAGTTCTCACAAATAACTCTTTCCACATCCGCAAAAGGAAGTAACTTTTGTCAGCTGGTAAAGTTAAAATATTAGCAATTGTAGGCCTACTCAAAGATGAAAATCCACGATTCATGAGTAACAGACCGACTCAATAAGCAACACACATCACAATTGAACGACAGGTATTTAGCCTGGCCTATCTGCTACGTGTATTGTATATGATCGCGCCGCGGCTTGTAAAAAGTTGTATGTACAGTGTAACATAGTAGTAATTCCACACATACGTATCAAGCGTACACACATACAGTTTTAAAACTCACCAAACTTTTCTTTGACCGACCGGCCTTGTGAGTCAAAGCACGGCGGTTTAGAAGATTGGTTGGTGAGAAACAGGAACACCGCCCACTTTAGATAATATGCAAAAGACAAGTTTTTGACAGTTATGTTGAATAAAAATGTTCCAGGGTTTATAATTATTATTCAGCATGAAAACAACCTGCATTTGAGAAAACATATTTTCAGCCTGGCTTATGGAACTAGGAGGGTTTACAAAATAAAGTAGAAGACAAAAACAGATCGGAACATGCGACTCTGTTTAAAGTTGAACCACAACTTGTTAAAGAAAATAGGCCTATACTTATTTGTGATTCAGGCTTTTTATTTGGTAAAAACTGCAAATTTAAGAGCTAGAGAAAACGTAATTCTCTTTATTCAAAGGCACTAGGAGCAAGAAGATAACCCCCCCCCCCCCCTCCCCCTCCCCCTCAGCCCATCACACAAAAATCCCAAGTTCTAAATAAAGGGAAAAAAGATCAAAACCGTTTCTTATTTAGATTCAGGTTTACACAATTTGGACATATGAACGTATCTGGCCGTCAGTGACCGATTTAGGGGGTGGTCCCCAAAGATTTGTGCAAAATATGAAAACACACACATAGTTCCCTCCCGATAGTCCTCTTTATCTTACTGATTTTTGTTTTTTTCCTTTCATGATGGTTGGACAAATTTATCATTAAGCAAGTTTATTGTAAAACAATATCCTTTTTTCAAACTTGTTCCCTTTTCATCCATAGAATAAGGTTATTGGCAGAAGATATTACCATACATCAAGAACTCTATAGATATTGTGACGTCATTTTTGTGTAACTTTATATTTGTTCGTCCCAGATAATTATATTCTCATTTATTTTCATGTTTCTCCATTTGCCTTAAACCAGATCAGTTCATTGCCCAGTACTGTTATATTTATTTTAGATGACGTAGCCCTGTATTAAATAGGTAGGGTTATTCTCCTGAAGTATTAGGAATGTGCATGACTGTGCATGGCGCACGTGATGCGCGCGTACTAGTGATGTCTTACGCAAGCCTATGATCTATTTCTAGGTGTCCTCATTATATTTTTAGTTATATTTAGCTTATTTACCGTGCGTATAGACCTTTTGAAACCGAGTTTAGCCGAACGTGAAACGTCAGGGTACTTATAGCAGTAAAATGCCGGGGAATTTTCGTTTTTACTAACCAACCAATCAGCTACAGGAAAAATTGTAAACAACAATAATACGCGCGCGTATTACATTCATAAGCTTGTACGCACGTACATAATAGTACAGCATTACATGTACAACGTACGTAATGTGAAATGTATAAGCTTTGTGTTGTATGCACGCATAAAGTATCTATATTTGCGTCAAAGTTTTAACTGCTTTGCCTGGATAATTATTTTCTTATGCCATGGGGATTTTTGTTGTTGTCATATTCCAAGAGGATCTATACTGTCTTTTATTCAGACTGTCTCTATTATGGAATATGCGATAACCCGGTAATATTTCAAGTTAAAACTTGGCCTCAGGTACGTTTATAACACTAACAATACATGTAGTTGAACTCGTAGGCCCTAGGCCTAGTGTGAACTTAAAAATGTTGTTTTTATTAACGGAACATTGTTTGTTCGTTGGGGTTCACATTACCTCAACATTTACGAAACATTAAAAATATTTTTGCACATCTGAAACACAAAAGTAGGACGGAAATTGGCAAAAATCGTTCAAAATTAAAAACGTCGATGTACTGCACAAAATGTGAAAATAGTATCGAGAACTTTCGGCAACAAATCCCTTGTTATCTGTAACCCCTTGTTCCTAACCAAATTACGCTACCATTTAAGTCTCAGTGAAGTGCTTATTTGTGTATGTCGGTCCCTATATACTGTTGATTATTGTCTGAAATTGTATTTTTAATAAGCTTGACCCCATACGCTAGTAAATTGTGCAGACGATCAGGATTCCCCGGAATTTGTGATTGGTCCATTATGGTCACATGAATTTCGGCCATGTAACATCATTTAAATGATTTTTCTGGAAATTACCGATTCCTATATGAAAAGGTCTATTGAATGATAGGGCGGCAATATCAGAGATCGTTACGTCATTATATAGGACGAATGGCCTCACGATATCTGGCGATATGTTTGATCAAACTGCTGATCAGAACCAGTTGCATTAAGATATTCGAGGCCAGTTTCCAAATCACTGCAAGTTACCACGTATCACTTTGTGAGAGAAATGAATATTAATTATTGACCAAAGCACTGTGTGGAATTATCTAACCATTTACCTGCCAAAGGGGGCTGTATGCACAGGCGTATGGGAGACGTTTGAATGGGGGAGGGGTGGGCGGGTGGTCTTGATTTTGCCCGAATAACTGGAGTAGCCCCCTCCCCCCAAAAATAAATAAATAAATAATCGAGTGTGCAAACCTAAAATAAGTTGTGTTTACGATTGTTCCGACTACCAAAGATATAAATGATTTTAATTTCTCCATACTATTATCTTTTGTAGCTGTGCAGTTTATTCTCTCAACTCAACATTCATCAAAGCTTCCCGAAGATGAAGGGAAATTACACGAAAATTGAAGCAAATTTTACGAAAGTAAAGCAAAATTTACGAACATGAAGGATATTTTATGAAAATTTAAAAGAATTTCCCGAAAATTTATAGAAACTTCTCGAAAAGTGGAAAAAAGTTCCCGAAATTGAAGCAAATTTCACGAAAATTGAAGACATCTTCTCGAAAATTGAAGAAATTATTTTAACAATGCGGAAAAAAATTGCGCGAAAATTGAATAAATTTCATGAAAATGAAGAAAATTTAACGAAAATTGAAGGAGATTTCAGGAAAACTGCTAAGATTTCCGATAAAAAGAAGCCATGGAATCCTACTCTTTTAAAAATCAATTCGTTAAACCTTCATTATTCCTTTATTATGTCCCTTTTTTCCCGAATATATCTAGTTATTTTGTCCAAATATAGCTAGTTTATCCAAATATAACTAGCTATTTTGCCCAAATATATCTAGCTATTTTGTCAGAATAGGTGTGCTTTGCATCCGATAATTACATAATTTCCTCACCTGTCAAACTAAGACGTGGCATACAAAAAATGTAAACAAATAAACAAACAGAAAGCAATACATTACAAAGTTTTAACATTTTATGAGTTAAAACAAAAAGTAAGGGCGCAATACACTTAAATTTCATATTGAATAAAGTACAAGCGACACATAAAAGATGCATGAAATGAATAAAAAAAAACATTCATTAGGCAGTAATGGGCAGTCCAGCATAAAGACAAAGGTTTCGAAACCGGGAAGGGAGGTCACACCAAGGAGCTTCTACACACTCTTAGAAAAAATGGTTCAATAGCTCGTCACGTATTTGGAACCTTCTCGGGTTCTTCAAGGATTATTTCTTAAAGTTACTTACCCAAAATGGCGGCTTTCGTCCATGTACGGGAGGATTGTGTCCCTACTGGAAAAGTGGTCCTTTCTAAAAATTAAGTACCCATTTACTTTACTTTGTTGTTTTGGGCTCACTTATTTGATACAGAATGGGATTAGGAACATGACTTGAAAATGACTTTTGAAAATGAAAAGTGCCCCTCGAATGGGCCTTACTGTCAAAGGTGCATGACATTTCACTTGGGAAGCGCCCCTTAAAGGTGGTGCCCCCCCCCACACACTTTTGAATTCATTTTACATCCCTGTCTTTGCCTGTTTTGTTATCCAAATGCTTGTCTAAGCCGATGTTAACGTTAGAATTTAAAAGTTCCTAATTCTTCTCATCAATTGAACTTAAATTTTTAAGCAAGAAATCTTCTGAGCTGGGGTGGGGGAGCGACTAACAGTTTCTCTTTGGGCACCCCTCACGAATCCACCCAGTTGGAAACTGATTTTTCTATGCTCCCCTCCCCCCCCCCCTCCCCATTAGAAAAAAAACCCCACCTAGCCACGTCCCTAACCTCATATAAAAAATCTTCCTGATGCAACTAAACTGAGGGTTTAGATTAGCATTTAGACTTATTGTATAGTATATTTTCTTCCTTCAATCCGTGATGCAATATTTTGTTTTGATGCGTATAAATACATGCATATTTACGTCTGTTCTTTTCAGCAAGGTCTGGCGTCGTCCTATGCTTGCCAATCTTGTTAAAGTTTATACAAGAAATTAACGGAACAGCTGTCAATGTTGCGGTAACTTAAATGATGAAAAACTAAAATACGGCGCCAAATATCCACAGTCATAACTTCCATATTCCGTAACGTAACCTTGGGCGCACACGCCTCAACCACCGCTCAATGATAGAATATTACGAAGTTCCTATTTTCGACATTACTATTGTTCTTGGATCTTTAAAGTTTTAGTTTTAAAATAACTACTGAGATTCTATGAAACAAAGGACAAAGGATTTCTCCTTAAGTTATGGCCTTGAGTGCATGGAATGGGCATTCTTGTTGAAGGGAGTGAGTGTGAAATCAGTGAGTTGTCACCTGGTGAAAATATAAAGAATATGGAGGCAATTTCCCCATATGATATTAGAAATTTCGAATCTAGCTAAACATATTACAATATAAAGCATACAATTTTAGGACATAATGCTTGACATGCAAGGTCAACGCGTGTTAGATCGTATGATCCATTGAGTGAATTTACGGAACTTGACAATATGGGTTGCCAACATTTATGTAAGTTTCTGGTCAGAGAGTTAATTCAAAGGTCTTTTCTTATAGGATGCTATGAATTGCGAAAAAATAGATGTGCTTGCCATCTCATGTGTTTGAATGATGAATATGGAATTGTACTTACTTTAATAAATAAGTGTTAATTCGTTTATATGAATTCAATGTATGTATATTATGTATTAGTCAGGGGTGCAGAAAGCTTCCGAAAAAGTATGTGTGTGTGTATGGGGAGGGGGCACGACCTCTTAGGGGCACTTCCCAAGTTATATACACATGCACCCAGTATTCGAGGGGTGCCTTTCATTTACAAGAGGGCACTTTTGTCATTTTTAGGAAAAGACAGCAGGGGGGGGGGTGATCGAGCCGAGAGGTTTATGATGCAATCTGACTGTCTGATATGGCAGAGAGGTTTATGGAACAAATCTATGGAGGCCCATGAAACAATAAGAGGACCGGAGAGGTCTATGAAACAATCTGTGGAGGTCTATGAAGAAATCTGAGGGGCTGATAGAGGTTTATGGTGCAAACTGAGGGACTGACTGTTCGACTGAGAGATAAACCAATCTGAAGGCAGAGTGGCCAATCAAACAATCTATGGGTAGTGAAGTCTATGAAGCAATCTGAGGGCATAGAGGTCTATGACTTAATATGTGGTCTATAACTTGAAAGCAATATGAGGGCAGATAGGTCTATGAATCAATATTAGGGGTAGAGAGATCTATGGAGCAGCCCGAGGGACTAAGTGGTCTAAAAGCAATCTGAGGCAGAGTGGTCAATAACAAATCTGAGAGCATAGAGATCATAATCTGAGAGCAGAGGTATATGAATCAAAATGAGGGGAGATAGGTCTATGGAGCAATCTGAGGGCAGAGAGGTCTATGAAGCAATCTGAGGCAGTGAGTTCTATGAAGCAATCTCAGGGCAGTGAGGCATATGAAGCAATATGGAGCGCAGAGGGTTATGTGGAGCAATCTGAGGGACAGTGAGGTCTATGGAGCAATCTGAGGGCAGAAGGGGTCTATGGAGCAATATTAGGACAGAGAGGTCTATGGAGCAATCTGAGGGACAGTGAGGTCTATGGAGCAATCTGAGGGCAGAGGGGGTCTATGGAGCAATATTAGGACAGAGAGGTCTATGGAGCAATTTGAGGGCAGAGGGGGTCTATGGAGCAATATTAGGACAGAGAGGTCTATGGAGCAATTTGAGGGCAGAGGGGTCTATAGAGCAATCTAAAGGTCAGAGATCTACGGAGCAATATGATTGGCAGTGATGTCTATGGAGCAATCTTAGGACAGAGGGGTCTATGAAGCAATCTGAGGGCAGAGGGGTCTATGGAGCAATCATAGGACAAAGAGGTCTATGGAGCAATGTGAGGGCAGAGGGATCTATGGAGTAATCTGAAGGTCAGAGGTCTATGGAGCAATATGATGGGCAGTGATGTCTATGGAGCAATCTTAGGGCAGAGGGGTCTATGGAGCAATCTGAGGGCAGAGAGGTCTATGGAGCAATCTAAGGGCAGAGGGGTCTATGTAGCAATCTGAGGGCAGAGAGGTCTATGGAGCAATCTGAGGGCAGAGGTATATGGAGCAATATGATGGGCAGATAGGTCTATGGAGCAATCTGAGGGCAGAGGGGTCTATGTAGCAATCTGAGGGCAGTGAGGCATATGAAGCAATATGGGGGCAGAGGGGTCTATGGAGCAATCTGAGGGCAGAGGGGTCTATGGAGCAATCTGAGGCAGAGGTCTATGGATCAATCTGAGGGCAGAGAGGTCTCTGGAGCAATCTGAGGGCAGAGAGGTCTATGAAGCAATCTAAGGGCAGAGAGGTCTATGAAGCAATCTGAGGGCAGAGGGGTCTATGAAGCAATCTGAGGGCAGAGAGGTCTATGAAGCAATCTGAGGGCAGAGGGGTCTATGTAGCAATCTGAGGGCAGAGAGGTCTATGGAGCAATCTGAGGGCAGAGGGGTCTATGTAGCAATCTGAGGGCAGAGAGGTCTATGGAGCAATCTGAGGGCAGAGGTATATGGAGCAATATGATGGGCAGATAGGTCTATGGAGCAATCTGAGGGCAGAGAGGTCTATGGAGCAATCTGAGAGGCAGATAGGTCTATGAAGCAATCTGAGAGGCAGATACGTCTATGAAGCAATCTGAGGGCAGAGAGGCTATGTAGCAATCTGAGCAATCTGGGCAGAGGTCTATGGAGCAATCTGAGGGCAGAGAGGTCTATGTAGCAATCTGAGGGCTATGGAGCAATCTGAGGCAGAGGTCTATGGAGCAATCTGATGGGCAGAGAGGTCTATGGAGCAATCTGAGGGCAGAGAGGTCTATGGAGCAATCTGAGAGGCAGAGGTATATGGAGCAATCTGAGGGCATGATGGGCAGATCTGAGGGCAGAGGGGTCTGGAGCAATCTGAGGCAGATGGAGCAATCTGAGGGCAGAGAGGTCTATGGAGGGCAATCTGCAATCTGGGCAAAGAGGTCTGAGGCAGATGGAGCAATCTGAGGCAGAGGGGTCTATGTAGCAATCTGAGGCAGAGGGGTCTATGTAGCAATCTGAGAGGCAGATACGTCTATGAAGCAATCTGAGGGCAGAGAGGTCTATGTAGCAATCTGAGGGCAGAGGGGTCTATGGAGCAATCTGAGGGCAGAGAGGTCTATGGAGCAATCTGAGGGCAGAGAGGTCTCTGAAGCAATCTGAGGGCAGAGAGGTCTATGAAGCAATCTGAGGGCAGAGGGTCTATGGAGCAATCTGAGGGCAGTGAGGCATATGAAGCAATATGGGGCACAGAGGGGTCTATGGAGCAATCTGAGGGCAGAGAGGTCTCTGGAGCAATCTGAGGGCAGAGGTATATGGAGCAATCTGAGGGCAGTGGGTCTATGCAGCAATATGAGGACAGAGAATCTATGAAACACTTCTAGGGCAGAGAGGTCTATGAAGCAATCTAAGGGCAGAGAGGTCTATGAAGCAATCTAAGGGCAGAGAGGTCTATGAAGCAATCTAAGGGCAGAGAGGTCTATGAAGCAATCTGAGGGCAGAGGGTCTATGGAGCAATCTGAGGGCAGTGAGGCATATGAAGCAATATGGGGGCAGAGGGGTCTATGGAGCAATCTGAGGCAGAGGGGTCTATGGAGCAATCTGAGGCAGAGGTCTATGGGCAATCTGAGGGCAGAGAGGTCTCTGGAGCAATCTGAGGGCAGAGAGGTCTATGAGGGCAAGAGGTCTGAAGCAATCTGAGGGCAGAGAGGTCTATGAAGCAATCTGAGGGCAGAGGGTCTATGAAGAAGGGCAAGGGGTCTGAGGGCAGAGAGGTCTATGAAGCAATCTAAGGGCAGAGGGGTCTATGTAGCAATCTGAGGGCAGAGAGGTCTATGGAGCAATCTGAGGGCAGAGGTATATGGAGCAATATGATGGGCAGATAGGTCTATGGAGCAATCTGAGGGCAGAGAGGTCTATGGAGCAATCTGAGAGGCAGATAGGTCTATGAAGCAATCTGAGAGGCAGATACGTCTATGAAGCAATCTGAGGGCAGAGAGGTCTATGTAGCAATCTGAGGGCAGAGGGGTCTATGGAGCAATCTGAGGCAGAGGTCTATGGAGCAATCTGAGGGCAGGCAGAGGTATATGGAGCAATATGATGGGCAGATAGGTCTATGGAGCAATCTGAGGGCAGAGGGGTCTATGTAGCAATCTGAGAGGCAGATAGGTCTATGAAGCAATCTGAGGGCAGAGAGGTCTATGGAGCAATCTGAGGGCAGAGAGGTCTATGGAGCAATCTGAGGGCAGAGAGGTCTATGGAGCAATCTGAGGGCAGAGGTATATGGAGCAATATGATGGGCAGATAGGTCTATGGAGCAATCTGAGGGCAGAGGGGTCTATGGAGCAATCTGAGAGGCAGATAGGTCTATGAAGCAATCTGAGAGGCAGATAGGTCTATGGAGCAATCTGAGGGCAGAGAGGTCTATGGAGCAATCTGAGGGCAGAGAGGTCTATGGAGCAATCTGAGAGGCAGATAGGTCTATGAAGCAATCTGAGAGGCTGATACGTCTATGAAGCAATCTAAGGGCAGAGGGGTCTATGGAGCAATCTGAGGCAGAGGTCTATGGAGCAATCTGAGGGCAGAGAGGTCTATGAAGCAATCTGAGGGCAGAGAGGTCTATGGAGCAATCTGAGGGCAGAGGTCTATGGAGCAATCTAAGGGCAGAGGTCTATGAAGCAATCTAAGGGCAGAGAGGTCTATGAAGCAATCTGAGGGCAGAGAGGTCTATGTAGCAATCTGAGGGCAGAGGGGTCTATGGAGCAATCTGAGGCAGAGGTCTATGGAGCAATCTGAGGGCAGAGAGGTCTCTGGAGCAATCTGAGGGCAGAGAGGTCTATGGAGCAATCTGAGGCAGAGGTCTATGAAGCAATCTGAGGGCAGAGGTTTATGGAGCAATCTGAGGGCAGTGAGGCATATGAAGCAATATGGGGCAGAGGGTCTATGGAGCAATCTGAGGGCAGAGAGGTCTATGGAGCAATCTGAGGGCAGAGAGGTCTCTGAAGCAATCTGAGGGCAGAGAGGTCTATGAAGCAATCTGAGGGCAGAGGGTCTATGGAGCAATCTGAGGGCAGTGAGGCATATGAAGCAATCTGAGGGCATGGGGCAATCAGAGGGGTCTATGGAGCAATCTGAGGGCAGAGGTATATGGAGCAATATGATGGGCAGATAGGTCTATGGAGCAATCTGAGCAATCTGAGGGCAGAGGGGTCTATGTAGCAATCTGAGAGGCAGATAGGTCTATGAAGCAATCTGAGGGCAGAGGGGGTGGAGCAATCTGAGGCAGAGGTCTATGGAGCAATCTGAGGGCAGAGAGGTCTATGGAGCAATCTGAGGGCAGAGAGGTCTATGGAGCAATCTGAGGGCAGAGGTATATGGAGCAATATGATGGGCAGATAGGTCTATGGAGCAATCTGAGGGCAGAGGGTCTATGGAGCAATCTGAGAGGCAGATAGGTCTATGAAGCAATCTGAGGGAGGCAGATAGGTCTATGGAGCAATCTGAGGGCAGAGAGGTCTATGGAGCAATCTGAGGGCAGAGAGGTCTATGGAGCAATCTGAGAGGCAGATAGGTCTATGAAGCAATCTGAGAGGCTGATACGTCTATGAAGCAATCTAAGGGCAGAGGGGTCTATGGAGCAATCTGAGGCAGAGGTCTATGGAGCAATCTGAGGGCAGAGAGGTCTATGTAGCAATCTGAGGGCAGAGAGGTCTATGGAGCAATCTGAGGGCAGAGGTCTATGGAGCAATCTAAGGGCAGAGGTCTATGAAGCAATCTAAGGGCAGAGAGGTCTATGAAGCAATCTGAGGGCAGAGAGGTCTATGTAGCAATCTGAGGGCAGAGGGGTCTATGGAGCAATCTGAGGCAGAGGTCTATGGAGCAATCTGAGGGCAGGGAGGTCTCTGGAGCAATCTGAGGGCAGAGGACAGGTCTATGGAGCAATCTGAGGCAGAGGTCTATAAGGGCAGAGAGGTCTATGAAGCAATCTGAGGGCAGAGAGGTTGAAGCAATCTATGGAGCAATCTGAGGGCAGTGAGGCATATGAAGCAATATGGGGGCAGAGGGTCTATGGAGCAATCTGAGGGCAGCAGAGGTCTATGGAGCAATCTATGGAGCAATCTGAGGGCAGAGAGGTCTCTGAAGCAATCTGAGGGCAGAGAGGTCTATGAAGCAATCTGAGGGCAGAGGGTCTATGGAGCAATCTGAGGGCAGTGAGGCATATGAAGCAATATGGGGCAGAGGGGTCTATGGAGCAATCTGAGGGCAGAGAGGTCTCTGGAGCAATCTGAGGGCAGAGGGCAGTATATGGAGCAATCTGAGGGCAGTGGGTCTATGCAGCAATCTGAGGACATAGAATCTATGAAACAATCCTGAGAGGCAGAGAGGTCTATGAAGCAATCTAAGGGCAGAGAGGTCTATGAAGCAATCTGAGGGCAGAGAGGTCTATGAAGCAATCTAAGGGCAGAGAGGTCTATGAAGCAATCTGAGGGCAGAGGGTCTATGGAGCAATCTGAGGGCAGTGAGGCATATGAAGCAATATGGGGCAGCAGAGGGTCTATGGAGCAATCTGAGGGCAGAGGTATATGGAGCAATATGATGGGCAGATAGGTCTATGGAGCAATCTGAGGGCAGAGGGGTCTATGTAGCAATCTGAGAGGCAGATAGGTCTATGAAGCAATCTGAGGCAGAGAGGTCTATGGAGCAATCTGAGGGCAGAGAGGGAGCAATGGAGCAATCTGAGGGCAGAGAGGTCTATGGAGCAATCTGAGAGGCAGATAGGTCTATGAAGCAATCTGAGGGCAGTGGGTCTATGCAGCAATCTGAGGGCAGAGGGGTCTATGGGGCAATCTGAGGCAGAGGTCTATGGAGCAATCTGAGGGCAGAGAGGTCTATGTAGCAATCTGAGGGCAGAGAGGTCTATGGAGCAATCTGAGGGCAGAGGTCTATGGAGCAATCTAAGGGCAGAGGTCTATGAAGCAATCTAAGGGCAGAGAGGTCTATGAAGCAATCTGAGGGCAGAGAGGGCTATGTAGCAATCTGAGGGCAGAGGGTCTATGGAGCAATCTGAGGCAGAGGTCTATGGAGCAATCTGAGGGCAGAGAGGTCTCTGGAGCAATCTGAGGGCAGAGAGGTCTATGGAGCAATCTGAGGCAGAGGTCTATGAAGCAATCTGAGGGCAGAGGTTTATGGAGCAATCTGAGGGCAGTGAGGCATATGAAGCAATATGGGGCACAGAGGGGTCTATGGAGCAATCTGAGGGCAGAGAGGTCTATGGAGCAATCTGAGGGCAGAGAGGTCTCTGAAGCAATCTGAGGGCAGAGAGGTCTATGAAGCAATCTGAGGGCAGAGGGTCTATGGAGCAATCTGAGGGCAGTGAGGCATATGAAGCAATATGGGGCACAGAGGGGTCTATGGAGCAATCTGAGGGCAGAGAGGTCTCTGGAGCAATCTGAGGGCAGAGGTATATGGAGCAATCTGAGGGCAGTGGGTCTATGCAGCAATATGAGGACAGAGAATCTATGAAACAATCCTAGGGCAGAGAGGTCTATGAAGCAATCTAAGGGCAGAGAGGTCTATGAAGCAATCTAAGGGCAGAGAGGTCTATGAAGCAATCTAAGGGCAGAGAGGTCTATGAAGCAATCTGAGGGCAGAGGGTCTATGGAGCAATCTGAGGGCAGTGAGGCATATGAAGCAATATGGGGGCAGAGGGGTCTATGGAGCAATCTGAGGGCAGAGGGGTCTATGGAGTAATCTGAGGCAGAGGTCTATGGAGCAATCTGAGGGCAGAGAGGTCTCTGGAGCAATCTGAGGGCAGAGAGGTCTATGAAGCAATCTAAGGGCAGAGGGGTCTATGAAGCAATCTGAGGGCAGAGAGGTCTATGAAGCAATCTAAGGGCAGAGAGGTCTATGGAGCAATCTGAGGGCAGAGGGGTCTATGAAGCAATCTGAGGGCAGAGAGGTCTATGAAGCAATCTGAGGGCAGAGGGGTCTATGAAGCAATCTGAGGGCAGAGAGGTCTATGAAGCAATCTAAGGGCAGAGAGGTCTATGAAGCAATCTAAGGGCAGTGAGGTTGATGACCAATCTGAGGGCAGGGAGATCTATGAACAAATCTTTTAAACCCTGAAAGCACTTATAATCAGGGGTGTAGGAAGCGTTTGAAAAGTCAGGGGCACAACCTTTTAGGGGAAACTTGAAAGTCACATACATATGTCACTGCAGTCTGTAGATATCATTAGCAAGCCAAAAACAGCAAAGTAAAAGGGGCACTTCATTTTGAAAGGGCACTTTGTAATATTTTTTTTAAATTGTACACACATTCCACCAGTTCTTGCACCTTTGTGAGTAATTGAGGGGTACTTTTCATTTTCAAAAGGGGCACTTTGGTTACTTTTTGGAAAAATGTGGGGCCATTCCCACTTGGCACCCCCTCTCCCCTGGTTCCTACAACTATGTTTATATTGTAAATAATCATGGCTGTGCATCAAGATTTAGCTCTGCACCAATAGTTGCAAAATAAGTGTGGGTAATCAATTAGTTTTCCTTTCTAGAGAAAATACCAAAAACAGAGTGTACTTTTCATTAAAAGTTTATTTAAGAAAAGTTACATACACATTTAAAAATCGTTGCAGAATGGTTCATAACAGCAACTTAAAAAATACTGTTTAAACTAATTACAAGGAACTCTTAAAGGAGCACTGGACCAAAAAGCGAGGGTGTATTTTCAGGGGGTATCCCCCTAAAAATAAAATGCTTATCTAACACGAAACAGTATAGCAAATTTTTGGTTAATATAAATATTCAAGTAACCTTTGCCCCCACGTCGTCTGTGGGATATGGAGGCATAAAGTTTATTGATCTTTTGTGTATGATATATCTGTGAAATAAGCAAAAACAAGCGCCCTCAGTTTTCGGACTAGTGCTCCTTTAAATTCTTGTTCCTACAGTATCATAATCACAAGGACGCCTGTTTTTTGTTTGTAAAAAGCACCCTTGAGTTTTCTTAGGTCTAGTTTAGCTCCTCCTTTATCCAACCCATCTTCACAGACAAACACCCAAATCTTATACTTGAAGAATGCATGTTCAAATTTTAGTTGTCTCATAAGTTTCTTAATTCCCACTTCAAGAGCCTTAATTTTCTATTTTGACTATCTTCAACCCTAAATGTCATATGACAGTATCTCTTGAGCCGAGATAAATATTGAGATTAATGAATATAAATAACCAAATTCTTCTGGTGAAAAATAGTACAGCAATAACAAAGATTCTGTTGACAGGTTGACATGTTTTGTAATTAACAGATATTCATTATCTTGTATGACATGTTTACTCACATCTGATCTTCACAATCTTCATGTAATCTTCACAATCTCTAAGTAACCAATTAATAAAACACACACACCATTTAAAAAAATATATAATATTTTTCCCTTCGATATTTTTGAAATGTGGTTTTTGACTACATTTCACATGTATTGGTTGGAACAACATGAAATCATGCAGATCAGTGCTCTCTCTATACCTCTTACCAAAATATAGTAATATTATTATGGAATTTCTTCCTAATCTTTTCAACTTTGATAACAATGTAACCTTGCATCATTTGAATGTAACTTAAGGAATTTAACTGATGAGTTGAACTTTACCATTAAAAGAAACCCCAGAAAACTTGTTTATAACTTCTTTTCTGGAAAGCCATTATCAGTTAAATAACAAAGAGTAGAAATACACAGACTTTTAGAAAATACTTTGACAAAATGTTTGTTTGTTTGATGAGGGCTTAACCACCAGACAATGAGGGTCAAATTGTGCCTGAGGGGTTAGATGAAAAAAGTAGAGTAGTGGGTAGGGGGTGGGGAAGGGGGAGGGGGTGGAAGAGGAGGACTAAATATGGTTGTAAAGGAAAGCAAAATGAAGGAAGGAGATCATTTTATACGGAGGGTTTTTCTGGAAGAACTCAGCAATTGAGTTGTGGGCACAAATATGACATTAATACAATGTTATGAAATAGATGAAGGATTAAGGGAATGTTGATTAACAAGCATATCTTTATGAAGGAAGATAATAAAGGAACAAATATTGAATAAGGCATTACAAATTTGTATTAGGTTATCAAGCAGATTAAAAAGAATATTCCCATAGACTTTCATTCTAATATATTTGATAAAGGACAATACAGAAAACAGATTGGTGAACAAACCAAGTTACAAATCTTATTCCTACAAGAAGTTATTGAATTTGTAAGATTCTTCTTCTAAGTGAAAAAGAAATTGTTGGTCTGAGTCTACGTCATCATTATGATGTTTGTTTGTTTGTTTGTTTGTACAACTTCATTTCAACCATTTCTATTGCTTACAGACTACAAATCTATACAGTTAAGGTTTTATATGGTTGGGGTGATCTTCGAAAAGTTCGAAAGAACTTGTAAGAAAGGTACCCCTCTACAAATTACACAGAAACATAACACAAGTGTGAAAAAAGAAAGGGAAAATAAAGGGAATATAATACATAGATACTGAATCATACATCCAAAAAATGAACTTACAGGATTCTATTACAAAGAAGGTAATGTTTTACTTTACGTTTGAATGAGGATAAGTTTGAATAGAGGTTAAATGAAGTGGGTAGGAAATTCCAATTTGCAATAGCAGAGTATTGAACATAATGTTGACTACTCGTTAGAGAGAAAATAATTTTTTTTAATGGAAAGTAATTTAGCATGGCGGGTATGGTAATCATGAAAAGAACTATTTGACAGAAAACAATTGGATACGTTAAGTGGTAGATTATCATGAAAGTAGTTGAATACAAAGATAAGGGTGTAGTGCTTGACTAGTTTAAAGATGATAGATACTTTACTGTCACGGAAGAGAGGGCTAGAATAACTATTGTAGGGAATACCAAGTGGATACAGCACTTTCTTTTGTAGCATGTGAAGCTTATTAATATGAGTAGAGTACGTATAACTCCAAACATTACAACAATAAGATAAGAAAGGTAATTATATATAATTAGCAGTTTTAAAGGGAAAGATGTTCTTTAGACAGTGAATTATACCAATGGCTTTAGAAACTTTAACAGATATTCAAAATAAGTGGAATCCAAGAAAGATTATCGTCTAGGGTTACAGCAAGAAATTTTGTGAGATGAGAGCCTGAGGGGAACACGCGTGTTATCAATGATAATGTCAAGGAGAGGGGAACACACGTGTTATCAATGATATTGTCAAGGAGAGGGGAACACGCGTGTTATCAATGATAATGTCAAGGAGAGGGGAACACGCGTGTTATCAATGATAATGTCAAGGAGAGGGGAACACGCGTGTTATCAATGATAATGTCAAGGAGAGGGGAACACGCGTGTTATCAATGATAATGTCAAGGAGAGGGGAACATACGTGTTATCAATGATAATGTCAAGGAGAGGGAAACAAGCATGTTATCAATGATAATGTCAAGGAGAGGAGAACATGCGTGTTATCAATGATAATGTCAAGGAGAGGGGAACACGCGTGTTATCAATGATAATGTCAAGGAGAGAGGAACACGCGTGTTATCAATGATAATGTCAAGGAGAGGGGAATACACGTGTTATCAATGATAATGTCAAGGAGAGAGGAACACGCGTGTTATCAATGATAATGTCAAGGAGAGGAGAACACACGTGTTATCAATGATAATGTCAAGGAGAGGGGAACACGCGTGTTATCAATGATAATGTCAAGGAGAGGGGAACACGCGTGTTATCAATGATAATGTCAAGGAGAGGGGAACACGCGTGTTATCAATGATAATGTCAAGGAGAGGGGAACACGCGTGTTATCAATTATAATGTCAGGAGAGGGGAACACGCGTGTTATCAATGATAATGTCAAGGAGAGGGGAACACGCGTGTTATCAATGATAATGTCAAGGAGAGGGGAACACGCGTGTTGTTATCAATGATAATGTCAAGGAGAAGGGAACACGCGTGTTATCAATGATAATGTCAAGGAGAGGGTAACACGCGTGTTATCAATGATAATGTCAAGGAGAGGGGAACACGCGTGTTATCAATGATAATGTCAAGGAGAGGGGAACACGCGTGTTATCAATGATAATGTCAAGGAGAGGGGAACATGCGTGTTATCAATGATAATGTCAAGGAGAGGGAAACACGCGTGTTATCAATGATAATGTCAAGGAGAGGGGAACATGCGTGTTATCAATGATAATGTCAAGGAGAGAGGAACACGCGTGTTATCAATGATAATGTCAAGGAGAGGAGAACACACGTGTTATCAATGATAATGTCAAGGAGAGGGGAACACGCGTGTTATCAATGATAATGTCAAGGAGATGGGAACACGCGTGTTATCAATGATAATGTCAAGGAGAGGAACACGCGTGTTATCAATGATAATGTCAAGGAGAGGGGAACACGCGTGTTATCAATTATAATGTCAAGGAGAGGGGAACACGCGTGTTATCAATGATAATGTCAAGGAGAGGGAACACGCATATTATCAATGATAATGTCAAGGAGAGGGGAACACGCGTGTTATCAATGATAATGTCAAGGAGAAGGGAACACGCGTGTTATCAATGATAATGTCAAGGAGAGGGAAACACGCGTGTTATCAATGATAATGTCAAGGAGGGGAACACGCGTGTTATCAATGATAATGTCAAGAGAGGGGAACACGCATGTTATCAATGATAATGTCAAGGAGAGGGGAACATACGTGTTATCAATGATAATGTCAAGGAGGGGAACACGCATATTATCAATGATAATGTCAAGGAAAGGGAAACACGCGTGTTATCAATGATAATGTGAAGGAGAGGGGAACATGCGTGTTATCAATGATAATGTCAAGGAGAGGGGAACACGCGTGTTATCAATGATAATGTCAAGGAGAGGGAAACACGCGTGTTATCAATGATAATGTCAAGGAGAGGGGAACACACGTGTTATCAATGACAATGTCAAGGGAGGGGAACACGCGTGTTATCAATGATAATGTCAATGGGAGGGAACACGCGTGTTATGATGATGTCAAGGAGAGGGGAACACGCGTGTTATCAATGATAATGTCAAGGAGAGGGGAACACGCGTGTTATCAATGATAATGTCAGGAGAGGGGAACACGCGTGTTATCAATGATAATGTCAAGGAGGGGAACACGCGTGTTATCAATGATAATGTCAAGGAGGGGAACACGCGTGTTATCAATGATAATGTCAAGGAGAGGGGAACACGCGTGTTATCAATGATAATGTCAAGGAGAGGGGAACACGCGTGTTATCAATGATAATGTCAAGGAGAGGGGAACACGCGTGTTATCAATGATAATGTCAAGGAGAGGGTAACACGCGTGTTATCAATGATAATGTCAAGGAGAGGGGAACACGCGTGTTATCAATGATAATGTCAAGGAGAGGGGAACACGCGTGTTATCAATGATAATGTCAAGGAGAGGGGAACACACATGTTATCAATGATAATGTCAAGGAGAGGGGAACATGCGTGTTATCAATGATAATGTCAAGGAGAGAGGGGTTATCAAACACACATGTTATCAATGATAATGTCAAGGAGAGGGGAACATGCGTGTTATCAATGATAATGTCAAGGAGAGGGGAACACGCATGTTATCAATGATAATGTCAAGGAGAGGGGAACACGCGTGTTATCAATGATAATGTCAAGGAGAGGAGAACACGCGTGTTATCAATGATAATGTCAAGGAGAGGGGAACATGCGTGTTATCAATGATAATGTCAAGGAGAGAGGAACACGCGTGTTATCAATGATAATGTCAAGGAGAGGAGAACACACGTGTTATCAATGATAATGTCAAGGAGAGGAGAACATGCGTGTTATCAATGATAATGTCAAGGAGAGGGGAACACGCGTGTTATCAATGATAATGTCAAGGAGAGGGGAACACGCGTGTCATCAATGACAATGTCAAGGAGAGGAGAACACGCGTGTTATCAATGATAATGTCAAGGAGAGGGGAACACATGTGCTATCAATGATAATGTCAAGGAGAGGGGAACACGCGTGTTATCAATGACAATGTCAAGGAGAGGGGAACACACGTGTTATCAATGATAATGTCAAGGAGAGGGGAACATCAATGATAATGTTATCAATGATAATGTCAAGGAGAGGGGAATACACGTGTTATCAATGATAATGTCAAGGAGAGGGGAACACGCGTGTTATCAATGATAATGTCAAGGAGAGGGGAACACACATGTTATCAATGATAATGTCAAGGAGAGGGGAACACGCGTGTTATCAATGATAATGTCAAGGAGAGGGGAACAGAGGGAATACGTGTTATCAATGATAATGTCAAGGAGAGGGGAACACGCGTGTTATCAATGACAATGTCAAGGAGAGGGAAACACACGTGTTATCAATGATAATGTCAAGGAGAGGGGAACACACGTGTTATCAATGATAATGTCAAGGAGAGGGGAACACGTGTGTTATCAATGATAATGTCAAGGAGAGGGGAACACACGTGTTATCAATGATAACGTCACGGTTGGAAGATATGATTTGTTTTTGCTTAGGATGAAAAATAATGGCGATAGATTTTTTAGCATTTAGGTGAAGTTTATTTGACCTAAACCAAGAAGTAATTTTAGAAATTTCAGTATTAACATCGTTGACTAAAGTATTTATGTCGTGGCCTTTATGAAGTAGATTGGTATCGTCTGCATACAAAACCAGAAAACCAAAATGTTTAGTGGTTCCGATGCATTCTTTCATTGTTGGTTGACTTATACTAACTGGCATTGCATATTATATTACAAAATATGCTTAATAACATATATTCATAAGCTATGCCCACCATGTACATGATGCATCAATGAAATATAACCTGTTGAAACATTTTCATGTTGTTTTATTTTTATATTAAGCCTTCCACTCCACTTTCAGCAATATGCATGACATCACCACCATAACAAATAGAGCACTCAAGGAAACAAAGGGTTATCTGTGTACCACATATGACCTGTATTCAATGTAGTCCTTGAGTTACTGTATTTACAAGCTCTTTTCAGCAAAACCAATTGAGCCCGCCCACTATGTATATTAATGATATTCAACTATCTTATACCATGAATATGTACTATTTTATACCATGAATATGTATACACTAGCTAACAATATAAATACACCAAGTATGAATCAAAACAAACATGAAGTTGTTAAAATATAAACATTTGACAATTTTTACATTAAACCCGCCTACTCATTGAAATGCATGACATCACCACCAAAACCAATAGGACACATATACAGACCATGGGCTATTTGTGTATCACATATGACATGAATCCAGTTAATCATTCTTTAGATATCATATTTACCAGCTCTTTTCAGCAAATTCATATTAAGCCCCGCCTACTATGCATATAAATGAAACTTAACATTTTTATACAATGAACACATACACACTAGCTAATGTAGCAACATAATTATACCAAATATGAAACAAAACAAGACATGATGGTTAAAATATGAGCATTTAATTTTTTTTAAATTGAGAAAACCTACTCATTAATATGCATGACATGACTAACAAAAACAATAGGGCACATCTACAGTCCATGGTCTATCTGTGTACCAAATGTGAAATGATTTGAGGTTACCATTTGTGAGATACTGTGCTTACAAGTTCTTTTCAGCAAAATCATATTAAGCCCCACCCACTATGCATAATAATGAAATTCAACGTTTTTAAACCATGAACATGGGCACACTAGCTAGCATCATAATTATACCAAATATGAAACAAAACAGATATTCAGTTGTTAAAATATGAGCATTTAAAGATTTTCACATTAAGCCCAGCCTACTCATTAATATGCATGAGCTATCTTTGTACCACATATGACATGAATCCAGAGTATCGTTCTTGAGATATAAGCTTGCTGGCACAGACACATGCATACACCCATACATACATACATACATACATACATACATACACACATAAATACATACATACATACACCCATACACACACCAGCATGACTGCGTAGGTTCCTTATGCTATTAGTATCGGAACCAATAAAATGGAATTTGGAAGTAACATTTGGGAGATTGTTTTAAGAACAATAGGGGTCCAAGAATAGAACCCTGGAGAACACCGCAGTAAACAGTCTGCTTGGAAGAATGAACACCGGATAAAGAAACATATTGAAATCTGTTATGAATATAACTACTAAACCAAGATAATGCAGCCCCAAATACCATAATTATCAAGCTTGTTTGAAAGACTTGAATGGTCAAGCGTATCAGAAGCTTTGGAAAGATCTAAAAATATTCCAGCAGCTAAACACTTATTTTCAAAGGAATTAATAACATTATCTACCAGACTTAGAATAGCCTGAAATGTGTTCCTTTGAGGCATAAAGCTAAATTGATGACCATATAATAGAGAATGTTTCATTAAAAAAAATATAAACGATTAAAAACAAGTTTTTTTCAAAAATCTTTGAAAAACAAGGTAAGACGGATATAGGCCTATATTTACTAATGCTATCATGAGTATCACTCTTAATACTGGAACTACACAAGCTATCTTCAAATCAGAGGGAACAATCCCCTGAATAAATGAACAATTGATAATATGCATAAGAGGCTTACAAATAGCAAAACTAGATCAGTTAACAACTTTAGGGATAATCCTCATAACCACAGCTTGAATGTTTTAATTTTGAAAAACAGTTCAAAACCTCCACTTCGTCTGTAGGCATCATAAAGAAAGAGCTAGTGTTAGTTTGTGGCATAAATCAATCAGATTTTGTGCACAATCCATGATATTACAAGCCAGATTTGGTCCAATATTGATAAAGTAATGTTAAAAGCATTAGAAATGTCAAGAGGCTTGACAATTGTTATCAAATTTCAAGGAAGTAACAAATGAAGTGGAAGTTTTGTTATTGATAAGAGAATTGATACAATCCCATGTTCTTTTGTAACTAGATGTTGAAAATGCATCAAAATAAAAAAAAATATTTTGGCAATCTTAATAACACAATTGAACTTATTTCTAAATTTTATGTAATTCTCACTGTTTTCTTGAATTGGTCTATTGATGTACTCTTTATAAAGTTTGTCTTTGGTGCGACATGAATTCATAATACCAGGGTACATCAATATTTTCTTGGTGAGAGGTTATTGGCCTTTACTAATGGAAAGCAGTTATTGTAATGTTTGGAGTAAATAGAAATGAAACTATGGTACTAATTGTCAGGATCGGAACTGAAAAACGTCACTCCAAGATTCCAAAGAAAGATTATTCATAAATTTATCTAAAATTGCTGAGAACATATTTTATTTTAATCGTTTCTTTTTATCATTATGTGGAGTAATTTTAAGAGAAGTGAGACAAAAGACTGCGAAATGGTCAGAAATATCATGCAATAGAACACCGCTCAAAGAAATCATATCAGTAGCATTCGTAAAAATATTGTCAAGCAATGATGATGATTGTGAATGTGTTGAAGTTCTGGTAGGATGGTCAATTAAAGGTCTAAAGATTTGTTTGTTTGTTTGATGAGGTCTTAACGGCACCACGACAACGAAGGTCAAATTGTGCCTGAGAGGTCAGATCATTTTAGAGGTAGTAAGGAAAGAGACCAGGGGAGAATGAGAGAAATTCAAGAACAAAAGCTAGAAAGCTGTGATCGAGAGAGGAGGTGCATGGGTAAACAAAAACAAAGTAGAGAGGGGTGGAAGAGGAGAATTAAATATGGTTGTAGAGGGATGCATGCTGAAGGAAGGAGATTATTTTATCTGGAGGATTTTTCTCGAAGAACTAAGCAATTGAGTTGTGGGGAGCAAGGGAAGCTCTGGGAAGGTTGTACAGGGGGCAAGCAAGGAGAACGTGTTGGATTGTGAGGATGCAGTGGCAATTGTTACAGAGGGGTTGGGGGGAACCAATAAGGAGGTGGGAGTGAGTAAGGTGGGTGTGACCAATTCTAAGACGGGTAATATGAACGTTGTCGATACGAGAAAGGTTGTTGATGGTGGATTTGATCGGGATTGTGGGCTGGATGACATGGAGTTTGTTATCAATTTGGAAGTTCCATAAGGTTTGCCAGCGGTCACGAACAAGAGAAGCGATAAGCGGTTTGATGTCAGAGAGGGTTTTGGGAAAAGGGAAAGGGAGGAGGTTAAGGGCAAGCTTAGCGGCTGTATCAGCCCTGTCATTGCCAGGGATGCCAACATGGCTGGGTATCCAGAAGAAAAGAACACTTTTCCTGCAGAGGGTGGGAGAAAAGAGTTTCCGGAGGAGGAGGTGGCAGGTGAGAAAGAAGCCGCAGTAATATTAACAAACTGTGCAACATTATTGCTACGTGACTCAAGTAAGTTTATATTAAAGTCTCCAAGAAGATAATATGGTTTTACTTCATTGCATACATTGGCTATAGCATTTTCAAAATTATCCATAAATTCAGTAAAATTACACTCATGAGGACAACGATAAGTAATACCAATCAAGGTACTATTGATTTCTCCCGGTTTTTCAGTTTCAATGAATAGTGACTCGTAACACAACCGTCTTTGAAAACATAAGATCATCACTGATTTGATAAGCACAAGCATTATTCATGTACAACCCAACGCCTCCTCCACGCATATTTGAACGTGATTTTAATAAGACTGAATAGCCAGAGATTTGAAAGAGATTAGTGAGGGTATCGTCTTTTATTCAGGTTTCAGATACAACCAATACAAGTAAAATTGTTTTGGAGCGAGTTTACTAAAGTATACAAATTGTCAAAATTTTTATTGAAACTCCCAAATACCATCACAGCAATTCATGTACTATTCTTTATGTATTTCTTTGAAAATTAATTTGGTATTTTCTAAATGATTGGGAACATTATTTACTTCAAAAATTAATAAGAAATGAAGAATAAAATTTACAATAATGTTTTTCAATCTATTCTTTGAATTAATATTTTAATAAAAATTTGATTATTTGCCAAGAAATACATAAAGATTGGTACAGGAAGTGCTGTGAAGGAATTACAAGGATGACTTTTTATGAGGGCAAGAAAAATATTTAAAGTTCAATAACTTCATCTAGGAATGAGATATCAACATTGTTTTTAACAATTTTTTCTACAAAAAAGTTTTCTTTAAATTAAAAGCTCTATCAGATTTGTGCAGAAATGACTGAAATCAGACTAGTTGTGATGTCACATCCTCACTTTCCTAAAAGGCTATATGTAATAGCTGTTATATTTATTCTTGAGATTTTGTAGCATAAAGCCATTAGATATTGTCAGGAAAGTGGTATACCTAATAAGGTAATTATAGTTTACAACCAGAAGAGTTAGTAAAATGCTCAAATTAACATTTACTAAGAAAGTGAGGATGGGGTTCTAACCTTCTGCAGAGGAATACTTTCCATACAAAGAATTAGTTAAATACTCAAAGTAACATTTACTAAGGAAGTGAGGATGAGGTTGCAAACATTCTGCAGAATACTTTCCATACAAGAATTAGTAAAATGTGCAAATTAACATTTACTTAGAAGGTGAGGATGAGGTTGCTAACCTTCTGCAGAATACTTTCCATACAAAGAATTAGTAAAATGCTCAAATTAACATTTACTAAGAATGTGAGAATAAGAGTGCTAACCTTCTGCAGAATACTTTCCATACAAAGAATTAGTAAAATGCTCAAATTAACATTTATTAAGAAAGTGAGGATGAGGGTTCTAACCTTCTGCAGAGGAATACTTTCCATACAAAGAATTAGTAAAATACTCAAACTAACATTTACTAAGGAAGTGAGGATGAGGTTGCTAACCTTCTGCAGAATACTTTCCATACAAAGAATTAGTAAAATGCTCAAATTAACATTTACTAAGAAAGTGAGGATGAGGGTTCTAACCTTCTGCAGAATACCTTTCATACAAAGAATTAGTAAAATGCTCAAATTAACATTTACTAAGAAAGTGAGAATGAGGGTTCTAACCTTCTGCAGAATACTTTTTATACAAAGAATTAGTAAAATGCTCAAATTAACATTTATTAAGAAAGTGAGGATGAGGGTTCTAACCTTCTGCAGAATACTTTTTATACAAAGAATTAGTAAAATGCTCAAATTAACATTTACTAAGAAAGTGAGAATGAGGGTTCTAACCTTCTGCAGAATACTTTTATACAAAGAATTAGTAAAATGCTCAAATTAACATTTACTAAGAAAGTGAGGATGAGGTTGCTAACCTTCTGCAGAATACTTTCCATACAAAGAATTAGTAAAATGCGCAAATTAACATTTACTAAGAAAGTGAGGATGAGGTTGCTAACCTTCTGCAGAATACTTTCCATACAAAGAATTAGTAAAATGCTCGAATTAACATTTACTAAGAAAGTGAGAATGAGGGTTCTAACCTTCTGCAGAATACTTTCCATACAAAGAATTAGTAAAATGCTCAAATTAACATTTATTAAGAAAGTGAGGATGAGGGTTCCAACCTTCTGCATAATACTTTCCATACAAAGAATTAATAAAATACTCAAACTAACATTTACTAAGAAAGTGAGGATGAGGTTGCTAACCTGCAGAATACTTTCCATACAAAGAATTAGTAAAATGCTCAAATTAACATTTACTAAGAAAGTGAGAATGAGGTTGCTAACCTTCTGCAGAATACTTTCCATACCATCTACATAAATGAAACAGAACTTTACACTTCAATATCTCCTTAACGGATTATAATATTAAAATAGTTTTTTCACCATTTTTAACCATTGACAAAATGAAAATAAACTGGATCTATAGGGTTTAAAATGTGAAACTCATATTTACTATAGGGTTCAAAATGTTAAACCCATAGTTACTATAGGGTTCAAAATGTTAAACCCATAGTTACTTTAGGTTCAAAATGTTAAACTCATAGTTACCATAGGGTTCCAAATGTTAAACTCATAGTTACTATAGGGTTCAAAATATAATGTTACCATGGAGAGTTTGTAGTTTTCTTTTTCATTAACAAATTATGTTTTTTTCCTAAGAATATTGTAAAATTCCTTAAATTTGTGTGTTATTTTTAGAGCAGCTATTTAGCAAATAGATATAACATGTTTTGGTTATGTTATAAATGTTTGTTAACATGTTGTTTGTATCGTATACTGTATATGTTACTTTAGAGAACAATAACTAAAAACATGCAAAGACTTTTGGGGAAATGGGATCTGTCAGATAATTTTCCTTTGACACCAGCTCCTACTACAATCATCTCGTCCCTCTTTCCGCATAGTGACGAATGTAGGAAAACACAATCTGAGAAAATCAGAGTTACAGATTCTTCCACATACTTTTCATTGTAATTCTGAAGAGCAAAACATTAAATTCATACCTCGTTAAAGAGAGAAAACATGAGAATTGTTAGCAAGTTTTGTGTAAATGAATCTATTAATTTTTGTTTAGGTTTTGACATTCATCACAATGCGAAAAGAGGGACAATGTGTTGGACCCTTATCGCAAACATCTCCTTAAAGAAATGACTACTTGACTACTAAACTCATCTTTCATGACAAGAATACAAAATCCCACACAAAGTCAATAAAGTGCTAATTAGCTTCACCATTTTGTTTCTTTTGAAGTTATCTTTATATAAGATGGACTTACGTAACCCTGAACTATTCCTTGAACTTCTGATAGTACAACAAAGAATTCAACAAAATATATCTTCACTGTAAAGATGCCAGCAAACGATTAAAATTTCTGAAAATTTTACAAAAAATAAAATAATTTACACCTACAGTATGAAGCTTTCAGTATAACATACTGCAGATGTTATAAAGAATAACATTATGAAGAAAATATTAACTAGGAAAAGAAATTGCACAGGCTTCTGTGTCATGTCTTGCCTGCAGATTTGACCCTCCAACATTTCCATTGTAAGGCGCAGAGCTGGAATTAATGATAAAATTTCCCGCGGTTCCAACCCAATGTGTTCCCAATCTTCCCACCAAAAACTACAGAAGAAATGAATCGCAATGAATTGTCTTTTGCTTTTACTTTGATTCATTGGATTCTTTTTTTTCCGAAACAACAAAATAACTTTGTAAATATTAAATTCGTTAAGTTTGTTTTCTTCCCATGCTTTTTTTTTTTTATGAATAAAATATTTCTTCCCGCAAACTCCCATTTTTCCTGCGGTTTAAACCGTTGGAACCCTAGAATTTTTCAACTCTGGTAAGGCACTTTCAGAATTCCTACTCATGCTGTAAAGAAGTACTTAGTACTATCTTTAGAAATGAAGGCAAATTGTTCTGAATCCCAAAGGTCTTTCCCTGGTTGCACATTCCTCAAACCTTCCACCTGTCCGTTCTGACTTCAATGGACTTGAGCAATCCTTTGCCCATGATTTGAAAGTCTGACAAGATTGCCTCTATATTGGGAACCACATGTCCAACTGCTTTGCATGAGTCTGACCCTGGTTTTGGCATTGATGCTGTTAATTCTGAAACCTGAAAAATGAGAATAAAATTTAAGTTTCATAGCAAGTTCATACATGCTATGTACATTGTATGTAATACACAAACAGGATATCACGGAATTGAGAGAGAGAGAGTTGAACACACAATTACAATGACGGGGTCGTCGCCTGCGTATTCAGTTATGATAGTACAAATGCTATCACGAAACGCTTAATACGACCCGGACGAGAACACAGGTACGGACGACGGACAGACATAATATCGACAACCAAGTCAATGTCCACGGCCTTTGATAACCAGTTGTGGTGCACTGGCGTGTCTACCCACCCCAGGATTGAACCCGGGGCCTCGTGGTCTGTAGACAGGTATGATAACCGCTACACCACAGTAGGTAGATTTGCTTATTTTAGTGCCTTTTAAGCAGTTCACGTAGATAAATTGCTTCACACTGACTGATGAAACAGAAATGAAACCCAAATTTACCTATAACCTCTGGCATTGAAGATATTTGTTTGTTTGTTTGATGAGAGCTTAACGGCACCATGACAACGAGGGTCAAATTGTGCCTGAGAGGTCAGATTATTCTATAGGTAGGAAGGAAAGAAAGATAACAGGGGCAGAATGAAAGAAATACTAGAACTAAAAGTCAGAAAGCTGGGATCGAGAGGGGAATTGAAGATACAGTTCCCATCATGCAGCAAGCACAACTTCCATGTCAACCCACAGTAAGTGTCAATACTTTCTCAGAAAAACTATTGATCAGGTCAATGGACTAACTTGACTTTTGACCTTTGAGATGCAGTGCCCATCAAGTAGGGGGTACAACTTAACACTACCCTAACCCAATGAAAATTACTGTGTTCCCAGAACATGTTACAAAATTGACCATTTGAAACCAATTATTTGGCTTCTGACCTTTATGGTTTTCATCTCATCATGTGGGGGTGGGGAAGGGGAGCAAAACTGTATTATCTCCCCCTGTAACATCTTACCACATACCTTCACAATAGAAAAAAATGGATATATAACACAAAATTTACCATTTTAAATCCATTATTATAGATCAATCACAACTAGGAGAAAAGTAGGATTTTTACCAAACTGATATTATAATACATTAATTTACATAATGCTAATTTTGTAAAAACATCCAAAAGTGCTTTACATACAAGCAAACTAGATATGAAAACAAAAAGAAGAACACAGAAATGACAACATAAATAATACAATGGTTCAAGCACAAATAACAGATTAGATGAATGTCTTTTTAAACAAAAAAGTTTTAAGCTTAGTTTTAAAGGTCATGGATAAATTATTAAGACATGTGAGTTCAGTTGGGAGTGAATTCCCACAACCAAGGACCTTTATAAGCAAAGGTACTTTCGCCAAGAGTTTTATGCTTAAAATGAGGAACAAGTAGGGACCTAAAACAAAAATCATAGTGCCAGACATAAGTGTAACTATACTAGGTGCCTCTTGACTGCTTTGACAAATTACTTACGTAAAATAAAAACAACCCATGGAAAAACAACAAGAACTTTTGGAAGGACAGTATGCTCGACTATTCAAAACTAGAACAAAGAATAGGTTTATTGAGGAAGTATATACACAAATACGTAGCAGCAGATGATTTCAAATTACTTGAGCTTTAAAAGATGCACTTACATTTTCATTTGCTTTGTTAAATTTCATAACATTTTACTACAAGCTTCAAAATATCGGTGAAATTTCCCAGATATTTAAAACAAAAAAAAAGCTTTAGGTTACCTCACTAAGTAATTTAGAAAACAAGTAAAAGCTAGCAGTCTTTATAACTATGACACCTCTTTTAGTTCTATCAATTGAACAATGAAAAGAGAGGCCCTGACAAGCCCATGTCAATGAAAGGAAGCTATTAAGCCCCCTTTCAAACCTGTACCCTCCCCCTAACCCCTACTCATTCCCAAAACTACATCCTGGATAGTAATACAACTTCCAATTTAAGAAAATATGTGTGTCAATCAAAGTCAAGCAGCATGAACAATGTTCAATAACATTAAAGCACAATTATGTGAAACAATATTGCTTAACGTATGACAAACTAGACATTGGAAATGATACAAATCTCCTCACCACTAATAATGCTTATTCCAGACTGTCCCACATTCCATCCCAGCCTGTCCCAAATGTCATCCCAGATGTATACTCCATGAAATCACACCTGAACACCAGATACTGATATCATTCCACCACTTGCATGACCCACATGCCATCACAACTGAATCCAGATGACACCCCACCACATGCCATCCCACCCTGCCCCACATGTCAACCCACCCTCTTCCACATGCCAACCTACCCTGTTCCACATGTCAACCCACCCTGTCTAACATTCCAATGCATACTGACCAACATTCCAATGCATACTGACCAACATCCCACCCCACCCTGCCCTACATACAATTCCACCCTCCTACATGAAATCCCACCCTCATCCTGATTCCTTTAGCTACTTTATCATCATGTCATCTTCTACCCCACATTTCACGTTTTGTTTATATTTCCCAAACCCCTAATTTGAAATTCTTTAAAAAGCAAGAAACTTTTATTTGTTTCTTTATTCATGGCAAGACAAACATTTTGATTGCTATTTATGTCAGGAATGTCAATATCATAACAAAACTAAGAATGTGAAGTGATGAAGTCTCGCCTGCCATATATTTTTGATCTCAGGTCAAACATTTTGGAGCAAAGTCTATTGTTATGCAAATAATATAATTAATATGCACACTATACGTCACCATTAAGTATGTACAATGCTCTTCACATATACTGTATGATCAATTGTTTATGCAAAATCACAACACCCACTTTAATTCAAGAGATACCACAGATTACAAATATTTTCATTTGTATGCAAATAAGCTAATTAGTATGCACACACAACCTCCCAATCATGCTCATCTGAACAGTACCTATGTCCGCTATCCATGTGCCAAGTTACATGAATGTACACCGTTCATAGCTTAAGTTATGGAAACTTTAACCAAAACATAACCTTTAACCAAAAACTTTAACCAAAACTTTAACGCTGACGCCAAGGGTACTAGAATAACTCTACTATTCTATGAATAGTCGAGCTAAAAATAGCAAATTAATTGCATTTTGTTTTGTCAAAATAATTGCACACTGGAACAAGAAAAGCGACTACAAAATCTAATTATCGTTATTAATGAATTTGACATAAGACCAGATGCGACTTTAATACCTTGATTGGTTTCTGAATGAATGAAGGTGGCTTCCACAGCACAGCGATACAATCACCACCATGAATGTCATGAAAGAAGAGTCCCAGACTCCCAAATGTTTCCTGAAAAGAAATTGATCAATTTATGTCACTTTCTTTATATCATCAAGCCAAACAAATATTCATCAAACACACGTGGTATCAAATCCACGCAACAGGTGGTCATATCCCTGGGGAATATGCAAATTTTCTGGAACAAAAAAAACATTAACAGAAAAAGTAATTTATAAACGTAATTCACAAATATTAATACAAAAAGTGAGAATAAGGCCGTCTACAGGATTACGTTTTGACAGTAAACTGTTTGCTGTAGTTGCTGCATAGAGGTGGAGGCGAGCCAATGTAGTAGGTGGGGGTGTGAAAAGTGGGTGTGGCTTATCCTGAGGCAAATGGTAGTAACATTGTCTTGGTTGGAAAGATTAGTAATTATGTGCTTGGTGAAAATAGTGGCTTGGATTTTTTGTATTTTTTTGAGATTTTCACATAATGAAAATTCTAGGGAAATGGTTGGTTCCTACAAAATTCATATCTTTGGCGATATTGGAGAAAGACGAATGCAAAATATTCGGCATCGATTTTTGTATTCTTGAGTTCACCCTGCAGCTGCCAGACAAAACATGTGATATTTGGGAAAATGAAGCTTAAAATGCTCATGCAATTCTTGTTGGTAGTCTTGAAAAATTCACAAATTAATATGTAGGGAACTGCTACTGCCATTAGAATGTTGTCATTGAATCCTAGTTCATTGATATTACAAGGCTCACATGTTATAAGGTCTATAGAACTGAGTTGAAATTAATTATAAAATTTTCTACGGTTCTGAATAAAGGTGTCCAAAATCTTCCCACGTAAAATTGTGACAGAAATAATATTAATCTAGTAAATACATATGTATATGCTTCCCTCTTTTGCAATTTAATGTACTATTCATTGCATAATTACACGAAGGATGTTTTTAGAGCATATATTTACCATATATACTGTTGCTTACTCAAGAAATCTTTTTTTTTTTTAAATATTTTTTCCTGCAACAAAAAATATATCTTCCCGCAAAATCCCGTTTCTTTCCCGCAGTTATAACCACCAGAACTTTCGATTTTTTTCCAGCTTGGTATTTACATTTAGAGGCAATATTAGCCAAATTGTTTTCAAATCTGGTATAAAAAACACACAAAATCCTATCTAAATTAGTTAAAACATTGACAATTTTGTAAATTTTCACACCAAAAAATGCAATTTGTGAGGTATGATTCTTTTATTGTCTTACACAAACCTACTCTGCTTTTTAATCCTCAATCATTCATCATCTACAATCTTGGAAAAAAACTGTTGGAACAATTCAGCATTGCAAAGAGCTAAAATATCTATTGTTGGGATTCTTAATCATTTCCTTCCTCGATTTTAAGCTCTCCATCTGTCCCCCCCTCCCCACTCCCCCTTCTAATGCTGGAATTTTTTCTTTTTGCCCAATTTGAAAATAATAATAGGTGCTATTTATATAGCACTCACCTCTACAGTACTAACTATATAATCAGTGGCACTTTACAATCAAAATAAAAAGCAAAAAGTCAAGAAGAGTAATCATTTAAATGTTAATTGAAAAAGGTGAGTTTTAAGTTTCTTTTTGAGAAGGGGAAAGAGCTTATACATTTGATCTCAGCCGGCAATCTATTCCATTCTTTTGGCCCCGCCACAGAAAATAAATGATCCCCAAAGAATTGTCTGTATGTTTTTGGTATTTTGAATGTGCAAGAATTAGAGTTGTTGATCTCATTGATTAATTACTTTGTTTTACAGGAAAATAACTTATTAATTAGGTTAGGGCTAATCCATTTACTATCCAAAAATACACACATTAACAATGGTCAACATTGAATGGGGTTGGGAAGGGTTGACAGATTAAGGTAGGGTAGGGGACATTGGGGATGTCAAGTAAGTTATGCAAATTTCCTTACGAATAAAATCAATACTAAAAGAAACTGATAGAATACAGATCAAAGAATCACTAGGATAAAGTGCCATTATTTATCATGTATGGATGTAGAATAATGAAAAATATAAAAACATGTTCATACAAAGTGTTCCAATGAGTTTTGTCCAACATTGCAGATTCAAGAACATTGATTACCAATCTAGCTGAAAAACACTGATTATTAATCAACATCTAGCTGAAAATGCTGATTAATATTCATCATCTAGCTGATAACACTGATCATCAATCATAGTCAAGCTAAAAACACTGATCAATTATCATCATCTAGCTGAATAATGCTGATTATCAATCATATTCAAGCCAAAACTACAAATCATCAATTGTCATCTAGCTGAAAAACACTAATCGTCAATTATCATCTAGCTGAAACAAATTGATCATTAGTTATCATCTAGCTGAAAACACTAATCATTCATTATTCTCTAGCTGAAACACCACTGATCAATAATCATCATCTAGCTGAAAAATACTGATCATTAATTATCATCTAGCTGAAAACACCACTGATCAATCATCATCATCATCTACATGAAAAACACTGATCATCAATTATCATCTAGCTGAAAACACTGATCATCAATCATTCTCTAGCTGAAAACACCACTGATCAATAATCATCTAGCTGAAAAATACTGATCATTAATTATCATCTAGCTGAAAACACTGAAGTTTAAAAAGCCACTGATCAATAATCATCCTCTAGCTGTAAACACCAAGGATCGATAATCATCATCTAGCTGAAAAACACTGACCATTAATCATCATCTCGTTAAAACACCGATCATCAATCATCATCTAGCTGAATAACACTGATCAATCATCATCTAGCTGTAAACACTTATGATCGATAATCTTCATCTGGCTGAAAAATACTGACCATTAATCATCATCTAGCTGAAATACTGATCATCCATCATCATCTAGCTGAATAACACTGATCATCAATCATTCTCTAGCTGAAAACACCATTGATCAATAATCATCATCTAGCTGAAAAACATTGACCATTAATTATCATCTAGCTGAAACACTGATCATCCATCATCATCTAGATGAATAACACCAATCATTAATTATCTTCTAGCTGAAAACACTGATCATCAATCATTCTCAAGCTGAAAATACAACTGATCAATAATCATCATCTAGCTGAAAAATACTCATCATTAATTATCATTTAGCTGAAAACACTAATCATCCATCATCATCTAGCTGAATAACACTGATCATCAATCATGCTCTGGCTGAAAATACCACTTATCAATAATCATCATCTAATTGAAAACTACTGATCATCAATTATCATCTAGCTGAAAACACTGATCATCAATCATTCTCTAGCTGAAAACACCACTGATCAATAATCATCTAGCTGAAAAATACTAATCATTAATTATCATCTAACTGAAAACACTGATCATCAATCATTCTCTAGCTGAAAACACCATTGATCAATAATCATCATATAGCCGAAAAATACTGATCATCAATTATCATCTAGCTGAAAACACTGATCATCAATCATTTTCTGGCTGAAAACACCATTGATCAATAATCATCATCTAGCTGAAAAATACTGATCATTAATTATCATCTAGCAGAAAACACCACTGATCAATAATCATCATCTAGCTGAATAACACTGATCATCAATTATCATCTAGCTGAAAACACTGATCAACAATCATTCTCTAGCTGAAAACATTACTGATCAATAATCATCATCTGCTGAAAAACTTTCCTAAAACTTATATTTATGCACAAATTCCAAGAAATAGTTGAAGGCCTATCTGCCCTTTTCTTGAGCCGAGAATTATAACATCATTCTCTGAGAGGATTCTTGTGGTTTCTTGTCTTCTTCTGCGCTTCTTTGTCCCTTCTATTGTCCTTCATATCATACGAGATCAACCTGAATGAGCAATTAACTTATCTTTTAATTTCATCAGGCTTTTCAGTGACACTTTTATTCCTGTACACTACTCTCATACAAGGACAAGTTATCTCAGAGAACTTGCCTTGCTTATAGCAAGGTTAGATTCTATGTAAACATTCATAGGCCAAATGCCCACAACATGAACACAGAAAACACAGTTGGAAAATGTTTGTTTGTTTGTTTGATGAGGGCTTAAGGCACCACGACAATGAGGGTCAAATTGTGCCTGAGAGGTTAGATCATATTCTGGAGGTAGGAAGGAAGGAAACAGGGGGAGAATGAAAGAAATACAGGATCTAAAAGTCAGAAAGCTGGGATCGAGAGAGGAGATGCATGGGTGAAAAAAACAAAGTAGAGAAAGGGGGAGGAGGGGGGGAGGAAGAGGAGGACTAAATATGGTTGTAGAGGGAAGCATGATAAAGGAAGGAGATAATTTTATCCGGAGGGTTTTTCTGGAAGAACTCTGCAATTGAGTTGTGGGGAGCGAGGGAAGTTCTGGGAAGGTTGTACAGGGGGCAAGCAAGGAGAATGTGATGGACTGTGAGGGTGCAATGGCAATTATTGCATAGGGTTGGGGGAGCCAACATGAATTTGTCAGTGCTTATTCAAACCAGAAAGTAGCACATGTCTAGTAACATGAAAATGTGTAATGATATCTCACTTATATTTGTTTTTGTAAGCTAAAATTTCAAGGAAGATTTCAAGATACATGAGAAAGATTTTCCTCATTAAAGGAATATTACAAAGGAATTTTATTTTAATATATATGATAGACTATATGATAGAGGACAATAAAAGATACAGAAAAAAAGAGTTAATATATAAAAAAGGTAATATAATATTCCTACAAAAGTTATTGAATTTTAAAGGTTTTTCTTGTCCGTGTAAAAGAGATTATTAGTTCGAGACTAAGTCATCATTATGATGTCATCACAGCACTTCTTTAACATTCTTTATGTACTTCTTTGAAAATTGATTTTGTATTTTCTAAATGATTAGGAACATTTGTTTTCTTCTTAAAAATCATTAAGAATAATGTAGAATAAAGTTTACAATAATGTTTTCCAATCTGTTCTTGTTACTTATATTTAAATTATAAAAAATTGGCAATTATTTTTCAAAGAAATATATAAAGATTAGTACAGGAAGTGCTGTGATTAAGCTTGCAGTTTTGTCTTAACGTGAAACTGGTCGGTTTCCAAAACCAAAATCGGTCAGAACAAGAAAACTGGTTTTTCACCCGTAATGTAAACAAGCTTTGAACATTAAGTGCATTACAGTAACTATAACTGCAGTGTACTGTTATATGATAGTTGCTAACGCTGTTTGTATCACAGTATTTTCCGTAAATAATGTTCAAAATGATAACAGAGGCATTGATGAATAAAATGTATTAATAAACTTTAATGTTGTTTGCGTGTACAGTGATTTTATTACCCCATTTGTCCCTCAAATAATGCTGATTTTACCCCTTTGTCAGTTTAGGTCTGAAACGCATTAAACAGTTTCTGATGTCCCAAGGCAGTCACGTAAAAAAGTTGTGAAAAACCGTGTCGACAGGCCATCTATATTATATGCTCTAATTTGCTCACTACTTGTAATTCATAGTTATGATTTCAATTTTCATTCATATAAAAAGAAAAGAAATTTGTCGGATAGTTTTAAAACAGATAAATTAAGCCTCTAAATGCATACTTGATCAAGCAGTACAATTGTTGCTGATTTGCAAATAGTCTACGATAGGGAAAATCTTAGTTCAGATCCCACCCATATAGCCTACGGAAGGAAAATCTTACAGTTCAGATCCCACCCACATGATACTCAATATTTCTTTGAAACATTAATCATGGCCAGGCTGTGGCTCCAATTTAAAAAAAACAAAAAACGTTCAACCAAACAAATCCTCATAAATCATGCATACCTCTGTCTGTCTGTTATTTTTCAAGCTCAATAATAATTCTTGCTATGCTTTTACTTCAAATAGGCCCTGTTTGTGCATCACGGTGGCATTTTCTATTATACTTAAGCCACCAAAGGTTCCCACCCTATAGTTTTATATGGTATTCGCCTTCTTCAATGTGCTATAAAACTGCGTGAATGGAAGTGTAATAAGGCAGAAAAAAAAATGCCCACTAACAGAAAGTAGTGTCCCACTCTCTACCAAATTTGTATTTTCTTCATAAAAATGAAAAAAAAAAAAAAACCTGCATTACCACTCTCTCTGGATAATACGAAATGTGACTTGAATACATCAGGATTGAAAATTAAACTGGAATACATTGTATTCCTTACTTACAGTAAACTGGAATACATTGTATTCAGTACTTAAACTGGAATACATTGTATTCCGTACCTAAACTGAAATACATTGTATTCTGTACTTAAACTGGAATACATTGTACTCCGTACTTAATCTGGAATACATTGCATTCCGTACTTAAATTGGAATACATTGCATTCCGTACTTAAACTGGAATACATTGTATGCCGTACTTAAACTGGACCTTGCTTCAGCAAGGAGCTACAAAAACATTTTCTTTTTACAACACAGGCCATGCACCCAAGCAAAAGCAATTCTTCGGCACTCTGAAGATAAGATTTAGTTCAACATTGATTTAAAACATTTAACAATGATAAGTAATATTTTTGGTCATTCAGATTCATATAAAACTGCAAAACACATCTGTATTTGAACATTCTGTTTGTACTTTCTACTTGTGAAATGATATGCAGAGTGGAATGCAGAGATAATATTATTAATTAATGCATACCAACAGGCTATCACCTAACGCATCCGCTAAAACAGATATATAAACTCGCTCCACTTCAAACCAATAAAATCATTTTGAGCTTGTACCCTAAAGCGAATAACACGTGGTATGGGTCAAATACATACAACCTGTGATTGGAATGGAAGATTCCACTGCTCGTAAACATAATTACAAGAATTTTTCAAAACAAAATGCATGAAATCTTTCGTTCTTTTTCAATCTGAACAATTTTGAACAAAACTATTGTTCAGAGGTTTATCATACACATAAAACTGAGATGAGGAGAAGGAATACGAATTCTCACAAATATATCAGAAGATACAACAAAAAACATATTGACACAAAACATGAACTTTCTTTTCATTGAAATAAAACAGATTTTAACCATCTTTTGGCAATTTGTTTGTAGTGATTTGGTTATTTTCGGTACTTCTGGTTTTTCATAAAATATGATTCAGACCAAAACCGCGGTTTTGCGAAACTGGTCTTAGTTACAAAACCGGTAGACCATGAAAACTCAGCTGTTATGACATCATAATGAATACTTAAGACTCAGTACAAATGCCATTCTTATACGGGCAAAAAATAAAAAATATTTTAAGTTCAATAACTTCTTCTAAAAATGAGATATCCACCTGTTTTTTAAATATTTCTATATCAGATACTGTACATCAAAATGAAATTCCATGGGAATATTCATTTAAAGGATTAGTTCAGTGGTTAGATATGTCTGAAAAAACTACTGTGACATCGTGTTTTGTCCAGAAATATTGAATTTTCAATTTGTAACAAATTTGTATGAAAACGAACAGTGTAGAGATTTTACAGAAGAAGAGTGATGTCACACTCTCTTTATAATGAATTATATAAAAAATTAAATAATAATTTCAATAATTTCATTCCATTTATTTGTTTCTTAACAACATTAAAAACAAACAATAATAATAATAACAATAATAACAACAATGATGACGACAACGACGGCAATATACTGTACATATAACAAAAATACAGAGTTGTGAAAGGAAGTGCCCTAAAAACCAGCATGGCTTAATGAGTAGGGCACTCCCTCAAAGTAATGAGATAATATGACTTAATCTACTTTGAGTATATACATAGTTGTATCTAAGCGATAATAGAGAGAAAACAAAATAAGAAAAAGAAAGAAAAAAAAACCCGACCCACAACCCATAACCACCCCACCCATAATACCACCCACCACCCGTGGAAGTGTTAAATGAAAGGGGTAATTGAACATTATTTCTACACAATTTCCTCCTATCATCCTCCAAGCATGCACCGTTCCCCACCCTGGCCATCTTCATTTTCCTTTTGCATTTACAAAATATTTTTCTTGCATGTTTCAGCCAATGTGACATGCGGTAATGGTTTGAAGTTGACCAAAGAGTTCTAACGGATAGATATTCAGCATTTTAGCTTTTCGCAAAGAGTTGTTAAGGAGTGGAATGGTTTGCCTGAGTGGGTAGTTAGCTCCAATTCTGTTCACAATTTGAAAGTCAACATTGATAAGTTCTTTACTAACTCTGGGCATCTTTTATTTTTCTATTTTTTTTGTGGTTGGTGGTGGTGTTAGTTATGTTATATTACATAACCCCTGCATCCAACTACAATTTGCTTCTCTCCCATCCACCTACCCTTTTTCAGCAACTCTCATGATGATGATCATGATGATCATGATGATGATCATCATCATCATCATATATTTATCATCATCATCATCATACATATCATCGTCATATATATCATTACTGTTATCATCACTGTTATCATCATATTCACCATCATTAAGTTAATATTACATCAATTTTATCAGAAGCATTTTAAACAATGGATTATATTTTCAATATGAAGTCAGGTACTTACTCTCAGCTCACTGACATAGCACCTTACAGGGTCAAAGTTCACAACAGGCAGCTGGGCAGGTTGATTGAGCGATGGATCGTTTAGAAAGTTTGGGCCAAACTCTGATTCATGCACCTCAGCGTCCACTGCCTCTCGCCATCTTGGAACTACCTTCTTCCTCAGATGAAGAATGACATCATAGCACTCAAGAGGTGGTCTGAAAATTTGCTGCAATTGTGAAAAGAAAAATAGACGGTAATCAAGTATAAAAACATAATTTTTGCTAAAAAAATGCGCTAAAGGTTTGCTGACTGGTTAGTTAAAATGGAAGAGCACCCTCTTTCCAGCCAGAAGGTCATAGGTTTAATCCCTTTTGAGTCACAACCAAAGACTTAAAAACTTGGATCTGCTGCCCTCTCGCTTGGTAATCGCTCTGGAGCAGGGTAAAAGTACATGGTCGTGCGCCGTATGTTGGTTGCAGCTTTGAGCCTCAAAGTTTTTATCTTAAAGCGCTTTGAGTATGCATTGTGCATAGAAAAGCGTTAACGAAGAACGTGGCATTACTAAGTGGTAAAGCATGCTCTTATCTTATAAGCAAGACAATAAAAGGAAGAGAAGTCAAAACTAATACATAAAACACAAAAATCTACTTAAGGAGATATTCAAATGTGAAGTTTCTCTCACGTATGTGGAGAATGACTTATTTAGACCTAGAGGGGATATCAAATCCTCATTCATATAGCTACATGTAGGCTTCCTCCACCAGTCATTGACATATAACATAATGACTTGTAACCCATAGTACAATTAAGAAATTGCTGATGCTAAGAGAAAACACACACAGCTTAAGAGCCAATGGGTGTAGCTCCCATCTTTTTGTTCATCAAGAGATATTTATATCACAAACGAATTGGGTCAACGCACTATTAAATCTGCTTCACGAGCACACATGAATCTGCATGTAATCCTAAGCAACTCTTTCAAACAATGGATCAAGTAATACACCAAGACTAAATTAAAAACATGCAGTCACCAGTTTGCCACCTACTTTTTTTCCTTCTTTCTTTTTTCAAAAAAAAATTTTCTTCATGAAAAAGACTCCATTACACAAACCTCACTGATGATGCATTTCAAACTGGTATCATATTAAAAGTTCCAATTCCACAATATAATGTCAATAAAGAAGCATGGCAAGATTCAAGATCATTTCCAAAAAACTTTTTCTTCGAATTGTAATAAATCTGTCATATTTTCAATTCAAAATAATTCTAGAGATATTTCACAACATGAATTGTTCCTTGATTAAAAAAAAAAATCACAGATGAAAAATGTTGCAAAAAGCAAGTATTTTGAAATATGCCACATCTTTAATTTAACATTCTTCTATACACACCTTGATATCTGTCACACCATCAGCACTCGTCAGTTTCTCTTCCAAAATCTTGAGAGACTCTTCAGCCAGAATCTTCAGTTGCTCAAGGATCTGTGGAAGGAATGAATGCCAATGAATATGTCGTAGTCTACCAAAGCACATGTCAAATCACGCAGCAACTGAAGCTATAATCGGAACAGTTCAATATTATAAGAGCTACATAGAGTGTGAAATATCTTGGTTATTTCATTCCTTATTTCCTTCCTCAATTCCTCTTCCAATGTTGGATTGTTTTTGCTTTTACCTGAATTTTGAAGAAAATATACTTTAAATGATCAACATTGAATTGGGTGATGGATAGAAGGGGAAGGAGACTTGGATCATCAAAGAAATTATGCCAATGTCCTAAGAATTAAAACTTACTAATTAAAATGAGAGAATATGGAAAAACCACTTAGAAAAATTACCATCATTTATTCTGTACCAATGTGGAATAATAAAAATGTGGAATGATAATGATACACAGGAAGTGTTTCATTGAGTTTTGTCTCTCTTGCAATAACAAAAATTCCCACATCAGTGCAAAATTACTATTTACATCTTTTTGAATCTCCTTGTCCAATTTTCTTTTCCTTGTCTTATTTTGCTTTCCTTGTTCAGTTTTCCATGTCATCAGACAGATTGTTTGCTTCTTATGTAAATTTCCTTTTTTTGCTTTTATCTTTTTGTGACAATTGAACATGCACTTTGCAAAAAATTATTTTACTTTGTCAAACAGCAGTGATCCTGGCCCTGGTATCATTTGAAGGTATTTTAATAGTTCTTTCAGAAAATGTAATGTTTTGGGTTATGTTCAAGATTTTGACACCAACGCCGACAAGTAAACACAAAATTACAATGACATGGTCGTCGCCTGCATATTCAGTTATGATAGTAACAATGCTATCACGAAACGCTTAATACGACCCGGACGAGAACACAGGTACAACGTACAGACAGACATGACATCGACAACCAAGTCAATGTCCACGGCCTTTGATAAGCCAGTTGTGGTGCATTGGCTATCTACCCAACCTAGGCTTGAACCCAGGGCCTTGTGGTCTGTAGATTACCACTACACCACAGTTGGTAGACAAAGATTTTGAAAAAAAGATGAGTTGAAATACAATTTTATTTTTGAATGCCTAAAATTTAACAACTTTTCAAAGACTTATTTGCCATATTTCCAGACCTTGCTTTTGCCTGAAAACCTGTAAAGAGCTTACAAAGACATTAATGCATCCAATTCCAGTCAAATTTTGACTGCCCTTATGATTAATATATCTTTTTGGCAAAAGTTATGAAAAATATGATCCTTTTTTAGACCAAAAATTTGGCAAAAAGTATAGTTTCTGATTGCAATACAACTGCCATATGCAAAAAATAATGTCAATGAAATGATATGTCACATATTTTCAATTGAAAACACAAAGAGCAACTACCCCCTCTTTTTTCACACTGTAATACAAGTTTTAAAACAAACTAACACACTAGAATATATGCATTGTAGTGTAGCGTTAATGCATGGGGATTGCAGCGTGGGCGTCCCGGGTTCGAATACCGGCCGAATGTGTGGCTTTATTTTTCCGTGAGTAATTACAGCAGTGATTATTAATTGTTTATTTTCATTCTCTTTGCAGGAAAAGATTTAGACTGGTAACATTGGCAAGAAAATTTCACAAACATCTAAATATGTAAAAAAATCCTCCATTTTATTATTTACAAAAAATAATACAAGCTAAAAACAATTGAGCAGCTTTGACATAATTTTGCCTAAAATTTGCATGTTTATGTCGATATTTTCTTTATTTGGACTTTTTCATTGAAAAGTTTATTGTCTTAGCATTCATGTAAACCAAGCTTGTAGTGACAGAATAGGCTCCATGTTTTGGACCCCCTGGGATTCTAGGAGCCGAATCCTCTGACAATGGTTTGAAGGGGTGTGGCGGGCATCACATTTCTTTTTAAATGGTCATAGCCTCATTCACCATTTTCATAGGAAAGATGCTCTAGAAGTCATTAGTGGCTCAATTTGAAGAATAAATTACAGAATTACAAAAAGATCTTGGTCATTCCTTGAACTAAGTATGTCATGAAAATAATCTTTCGAAAAGTGTTCGTTAGCCATTATGTTTTAAAGGTCTTTGGACGTGTTTTCAAATTTTGAAAATAGCACTCGTTAGTTGTGACTGATCAAAGTTTGATCAAATGTTAATTCATGCTACATTTGTGATGTGACAGGGTGAACAAATTTTGAAAATAGCACTCGTTAGTTGTTACTGATCAAAGTTTGATCAAATGTTAATTCATGCTACATCTGTGATGTGACAGGGTGAACAAATTTTGAAAATAGCACTCGTTAGTTGTGACTGATCAAAGTTTGATCAAATGTTAATTCATGCTACATTTGTGATGTGACAGGGTGACAAATTTTGAAAATAGCACTCGTTAGTTGTGACTGATCAAAGTTTGATCAAATGTTAATTCATGCTACATTTGTGATGTGACAGGGTGAACAGCTCATAATTTGTATGTTATTTCTAAAACTTCTTTCTTGCATCTCAATTAATTTAAATGGTGGGAAAGTCTATAGAGAAATTTCATAACATGAGTCAATTGGACTCCCTTTTCCAGGGCAGCGGCGTCGTTGTGTTTCACGCGCCTTCACACAGCTCAGTCACATCACATGTACAACAAAACATACTACATGCTAACCTATCAGTACCAGTTCAGCGAATATTACTAATTGCAATTTTTCTTCGCTTCCGATTTTACTTCATATTTTTCCGTAACTTTGATATTTTCACCAGGTATACGAAGAGTAACTTTAACGTTAACGCCAGCTGATTGTTCGTTATACTCAGACAAAGCCTACATACCTGATATAAAGTGCTCGTTGCAAATTCTAGTGTGAACCGTAAGGTTGAAGACGTCGCATTGCACAAAACCAACTTGGAACGTTGATCAAGATCAGATAGAAATCTAGAAAATGTCTTTTTATTTCCCTGCACACATCTACTAGTGCAATCAGTGGCACAGCAAGATTCCTGCATAATTATCTTACACAAATATTCTTATTTAACAACATGCAAACGTATGTAAGTATAATTAAGTGTACAGCAGACAAGAGTGGTTTCGCCAAACAAAATGGCGATGTAAACAAAGTCATGTGACCTCGTGACATCAGCTGAAGAATCCTGCTTATATTTGATTTAGGTAAAGAATTTGCTGCACCAATTTCAACTTTGTTTGGTGACGTTTAGCGGCACCGCAACAACAATGGTCAAATTGTGCCTGCAAGGTTAGATTATGTCGGAGGTGAACGAGGTTCGAGAAGTTGGACAGAGTACAGCAAGTAAGTATAAGGGTGAAGAAGGTTAGAATAAGATAAATTAGATAAAGTAATAGTAGCAAATATGGCATAGGAAGGAGAATTATGATAGATAATTAACAAACACAATGGATTTACCAATATCAATATTTTTATATTGATGCCTGATATTTCAAAATGTTGTAAAATAAAATGTTTTGCTACTTTTAAAGCAATTCAGATCACCTTGCCTCTACACATCCATTCACTGGAATGGACTTGACCTGCTCACATGTGAAGCCACATTGGTGAACAGCCTGCCCCAAACCATTTAAGTACCCAAACACCCAACCATTAACCAGAGATAAATGATGATTTTCACATAGAATTCAAATAAGCATTGCCTCTCTTCGTGTCAATTGACCAATATAAATTCCCACAACTGTAAGTTCAAAGCAATAAGTGGTGACGATATTGAGTTAATTTTCTGAATTAATGAGCCTTACTGCCAATCAGATATGTAGACCTGCATTTATGTTTTCAAAAGTTGAAGGTGGTGTATAAACATTAATCTGGTTAGTTGTATAAGCATACATCTCCTCTTAAACATAATCATTGGGATGATACAAATGTCCAAAAAAGGATGTATCATACTCCATATGTTCACTTAAAGGCACCTTTTGTTTAAATATAAAATCAGAAGCATTCTTTGCATTATTTCTTTCTACTCTCCAACCCTTGTAGGCTTGAATTGTTTCTGTTACTACACCAGAAAGCAGGCTGAAATAACATCAGAAGTTTCTGTCTACATGTACATTGCATGCACCATGGCATGCAGCATGGTAAACACCATGGCATGCAGCATGGTAAACACCATGGCATGCAGCATGGCATGCAGCATGGTATGCACCATGGCATGCAGCATGGTATGCACCATGGCATGCAGCATGGTATGAACCATGGCATGCAGCATGGTATGCACCATGGCATGCAGCATGGTATGCACCATGGCAAGCAGCATGGTATGCACCATGGCATGCATCATGGCATGCACCATGGCATGCACATGGCATGCACCATGGCATGCACATGGCATGCACCATGGCATGCAGCATGGCATGCAGCATGGCATGCACCATGGCATGCAGCATGGTATGCACCATGGCATTGCAGCATGGTATGCACCATGGCATGCAGCATGGTATTGCATGCACCATGGCATGCCAGCATGGTAATGCAGCATGGCATGCAGCATGGTATGCACCATGGCATGCAGCATGGTATGCACCATGGCATGCAGTAATTAAAACCATTTGGGAAATATTGCACTAAATTTGGTCAACAAATGGTCAATCTTTGCAGCATGGTATGAAAGCATGGTTTGCAGCATTTATTTTGAAATTTCCTTTCTAATGATATGCACCATTTTTTGGCATGCAGCATCATCAAAAATGATAAAGTCAAACGTGGCAAGCTGCATGGTATGCACCGTGGCATGCAGCATGGTATGCACCATGGCATGCAACATGGTATGCACCATGGCATGCAGCATGGTATAGCTGTAATTTTGGCATGATTCTAAATAGACATGCCTTTATTTACATGTCAAATGAAAGGAAATTACATGCAACATGGCATGCACGTGTTGTGGGGTTTACATGCACAATGACATGCCAAAAATATGAAATTTTGCAGAAATTTCACATGAACATTGAAACCAATACTATAATTTCTTAGGCGTGTTTGATTTTGAAGCAAAATGTAATCTTGAAATTATCGTAAGATTTAAAAAGAAAAAAAAAAAATGCAATTGTTTAGCAATTATTGATTTTTACCATTTTTGCATGTAATTTTTCTAAAAATTATGTAATATTGCATGCATCATTGGACATTTCTCCTCTAAATGCCTGTGGATGTAACATGTAGTTTAAGAATGTAAACAGTAGTAACAGACAAACCTGTTCAGAGGGAATGTTTGTTGTCCACATTGAGACCTGTCAGCTGGAGTTGCAATGTACATAGGTGGAAAACTCTCCCTGCGTTTGGAGAAATATCCCTTTATTTCATCATAGTCAGATTCTGAGGGATAAAAAATGATTAACTTTGAGACTGTCATTAAACTTTTAAACATCTTAAATGGGCAGTAGGATTGTAACTTACAAGGGCTGTAGGATTCTAACTTAAAAGGGCTGTAGGATTCTAATTAAAAGGTCGGTGGGATTCTAACTTAAAAGGGCTAACTTAAAAGGTCTGTGGGATTCTAACTTAAAAGGGCTGTACGATTCTTACTTAAAAGGACTGTACGATTCTAACTCAAAAGGGCTGTAGGATTCTAACTTAAACGGGCTGTAGGATTCTAAATTAAAAGGGCTGTAGGATTCTAACTTAAAACGGGCTAAAATTGTAACTTAAATGGGCTGTAGGATTTTAACTTAAAAGAGCTAAAGGATTCTAAGTTAAAAGGGCTGTAGGATTCTAACTTAAAAGGGCTGTAGGATTCTAACTTAAAAGGGCTGTACGATTCTAACTTAAAAGGGCTGTAGGATTCCAACTTAAAAGGGCTGTAGGATTCCAACTTTAAAGGGCTGTATGATTCTAATTTAAAAGTTCTGTAGGATTCTTACTTAAATAGGCTGTAGGATTCTAACCTAAAAGGGCTGTAGGAGACAAAAAGTAACTTACTGCGGAGTTCATTGTTGAGATTCACAATCAATGGCTCATGTTTCCAGTCGTGAGTGGCCAGCAACTTCAGAAACCTTACAAACCCAGCAAGAGGGGAGCTGAAGGAGGAAAATATCAAAGGAATTTTTTTATAAATACTAGGTATGAAACTCATTCTTTCTTTGAAAATTTCAAAAATGGTTAAACTTGTTGAAGTACAAATAAACCTCTAAGATCTCACCATGTACTATTCGTTTAAAGAGGGAAACTTGTCTCATGAAAACTGCTTGACCCGTCAACAATATATCTGATAGGTACTAGTACCGTCACTTCTGCAGTGGTAAGCTATTGGCTTGCCGGTGATTGTGTAAATATTTCAACCGATCAAAAACGTTGAAGTGTAGCGTAATTTCACCTTCACAAAAGAACAATACCTGGCCTTTGAATTGTGGGGTTTCTATCATGTCTTACCAGACAATTTCTTTACAAAGTTCTCACCATGTACTATTCATTGAAAGAAGGAAACTCGTCTCATGAAAATTTCAACCAATCAGAAACGTTGAAGTGTAGCGTAATTTCATCTCCACAATAAAACAATACCTGACCTTTAAATTGTGGCATTTCTATCATGTCTTACCAGACAATTTCTTTGCAAACTACTGTACAATCATTTTAACCTTTCCACTCTTTTCCACTTGCATAATTAAAAGGGTTAAGGACAGAAACAGAGATTAATTTATGAGACTTGTGAGTACATCAACAGATAGAGGCACTAGCAGCTAAATCTACTAAAAACTGTGTGAATAGCACACAACTAGATTCAATTGACCACGTTTTCATTTGCTGCCACAGTTTTTTGAAGGAAAGGTACTTCTCATTAGTTGTTCTGCTCTAGGTTTAAAACAGTCAGACCCGACCTAAATAAATAACCAGGTCGGGTCAGATTTTCCTCTTAATTTTCTTTATTCTGAAAACCTTAGTTGTTGTGGAAGTTAGTGCTGAGTATCATATTAGCAATGGATAAAGTCCTTATTGTGTGGTTATTTTAATTAAGATAAAGTGGTCTCACTATTTGCTACAGTAAGTTTGTGGTTATGATTTGCTGGAACAAATTTTCAAGGAGAAGGACAAGTCATGTGGGTCTTAACCATACACATGATCAACTTAAAAAAAATAACAGATATTTTCATCATCTTAAGTGGAGGAAATTTATAAATAAATTTACATTTATATTCCAATATTGCATATTCTCCACAAATCAGTCATTACTTGAATAATAAATACGCACGCTACTTTTAATTTTTTTAAGACGGTCTTCTCAGAATGTAATCTAATGCTCTTTTTAATTGTTATTAATAAGCACTTTAAAGGAGACATAAAGTCTAATATAATCCTCATTGCATATGATAGAGGATTAAAATCTAAAACAACTACCAAAAACACCAAGTCAAAATCTCATTCCTATCTCAAGTTATCCATCAACACACGGAGGCTGCCATTTTGCTAAATTCTGTATTGAAATCTTCTGAATGATGACATTATTTCTCCAGCAGGGACTAAGCAATGTAATAAATTTCTTTATAACTATGTATTATGTTTTTATTCCAAAATGATGTGACACAAAGTTTTAATAGCATGTTTTGACATTTTCATGTGTTACACAAAAATGTCTTGACCCTTACAAAAGGAAAACAATTTTTCATGAGCTAGAAAACTTAAGCTAGATTATAAAGAAATACAAAACATTCCAACATCCTGCTGGGTTGATGACATCATAATCTGCATGTTTTGAAATCAAATGGCAGCTTCCATGGTACTACTTAGTAGTAGCATTAAAGATTTTAATAATAAAACAAAAATATATTAGATTTCTTCAGGAGTTATGAAACTTGGTCAGAAGATTTGTTATTTTTAATTCTATCATATGAAATAAGAATTATGTCAGACTTTGTCTCCTTTAAACAAACGCTTGCTTTTGATTAACTGGAAAAAATGTGATCACGTTCGAACGGAGTATCCAGACATGCCAAGGAACCTTTGCACATTATTTTGATGATTTCTGATATGATCAACTATTCCAATGAAAATGAACTTTTAATGGTGATGAAAATCAATTTATCATGAAGCTTTCTATATATAAATTTGCACATGCGTTTACTTAAGCATTATTCAGCATGCATACATGTAACTAAAGCCAAAATGCTGCAAGAATAAACTTCCCAATGAGATTTTCAAATGAACCACACCAATTTTTGCCATTCCTGTTATACAGGAATCTTGCTGTCATAACATTCAGAAATGAATCTTTACAAAACTATTCTTGTTTTGTTACAAATATTATCCCTATCAATTTTTGACATCTAATTCTCCATGCATAAACATGTATTGTACGTATGAACAGTACAGTGACATGCACACATTCATAAATCACACTTGCCATGAAGAGAAAAGTTCAATCAAATTTGTTGAGTATTTTTGTGATCAACGACGACAACGAGTGAACACACAATTACATTGACGGGGTCGTCGCCTGCGTATTCGATTATGATAGTAACAATGCTATCACGAACGCTTAATACGACCCGAACGAGAACACAGGTACAAGGTACAGACAGACAGGTATGATAATCGCTACACCACAGTTAGTAGACAATTTATGATCAACAATTTGTCATCAAAATATAACTGTTTTGCCTCAAAAACTGTAAAATTGCCCTCGACCTTTTAGCTCCATTGATAATGTAATGCAGAGACATAAGCACCATCAATTTTATTCTCTATATCACTTATTTTTTTATTGAATCAGTCCATAACCTGTGAATAAAAAACTAGTGTGAATGAAAATATTGAAGCAGATATTAAACTTTGTTTGTAACATAAATACAAGCAAGAATAACGTGAATGCCAAATTTTTTTAAATCAGGATTTTCAAACATTTTAAAAACTGTTTTGTTTTTCACCTTGGGACTGTATTAGGTTCTGGTTGAAGAAAAATTTGAGCAACAATCAAATCTAGGCATTCCACTGAGATGAAATCTATCATGAGCTGAGAGGAAATCCATCGTTTGACCAGTCGGGCAGTGGGACCATAAACGCCATACTGCTGCTGAATTCTGAAGAAGAAATGATAAAGAAAATGGTTGCTACAGATTCAGGACATAGAGGGCAGGAGTGGTTCTTGTTTATCGGAAGGACACACAGACACTGAACAAACTGACTGATTCCAAACCTGTGCTGCAATCAAGGGATGGATAATTATTATACACATTTGCTTTCATAACAATAGGTCTGACAATTAAAACCTACTGCACATAACAAATTTCATATAATTTTTAGTTATTTTTATGATAAAGAAAGATCCTGAAACAATCAGTTTTTTTTTACCTTTGTGTCAAAGTCCTATTAAATGATTGTTATTATTATTATTATTATTATCATTGCAATTATTTATATAATGCTTCGCCAATTGATCGAGGCGCTTTACAATACTAGAACGGTAAATACCATCATGGTTCGCATGCCCATGCAAATTGACACCCATATCATATGATCCGGCCAATTACAAAAAGGGCATCTTACACGAAGTCCCACATGGCATCCCATGTCCCACATGGCATCCCATGTCCCACATGGCATCCCATGTCCCACATGGCATCCCACCCCATGTCCCACATGACATCCCATTCATCCCTTGTCCCACATAGCATTACAACATATCTCCCACATGGCATCCCACCCCATGTTCCACATGACATCCCATCCCATCCCTTGTCCCATGTGGCATTCCACCATAAGTCCCACATGGCATCCCATCCTATGACCCACATGGCATCCCATCCTATGTCCCTTATGGATCCAATCCTATGTGCCAATGACATCCCACCCCATATCCTACATGACATCCCATCCCATGCCTTGTCCCACATGGCATTCTACCATATCCTCCACATGGTATTCCACTATACAGTATGTCTCACATGGCATTCCACCATGTCTCACATGGCATTCCACCATGTCCCACATGGCATTCCACCATATGTCCCACATGGCATCCCACCCTATGACCAACATGGCATCACCCTATATCCCACATGGATCCCATCCTACATGTATGTCCAACATTAATCCAACCATATGTACCACATGATATCCCTCCCTATGTCCCATATGGCATCCATCCGTGTCCCACATGGTATCTGTCCCTATAATCCCCATGACATCCAACCTTATGTCCCACATCAGTGGCTTCCCACCTTATTTCCCACATGGCATCCCACCTTATGTCCCACATTGGGTCCCACCATATGTTCCACATACTATCCCTCCCAATGTCATCCTACTTTATGTCCCACATGGCATCACATCCCAAGTCCCCATGGCCTTCTACCCTATGTCCCACATAGCCTCCTACCCTATGTCACACATGGCATCCCAATCTATGTCACACTCTGTGTCTGTGTGTGTTACTCGTGGCATCCCACCCCATGTCCCACATGGCATCCTGCCACATGTCCCACATGGCGTCCAATCCCATGTCCCAAATGACCTTCCATGTCCCAAATGACATCCCATCCCATGGCATTCCACCCTATGTCCCGCATGGCATTGCACTAAATATCCTACATGGCATTCCACCCTGTTCCACATGGCATCCGACCCCATGTCCCACATGGCATCCCACCCCATGTCCCACATGATATCCCATAGGCTCCATAAGAAGTATCATCCTAGCTATCACAGTTCCTGATTGAGCATACTATGTATGAAAGTGTCAGTTTGTATAATAACTTATATGCAATTGAAGTGTTGAATAAGAAAAAAAGGCAGAGTCAAATAATTATGCCTGATATAGCCCTTGGTGTATACCACATGGTATATATTATATCATATGTCTAGCATGGCCCCCATCCATGTCCCACATGACATCCCTCCCTATGTCCATATGCAGTCACATCCTGTCACACTCCCTGACTGAGCATACCAAATTAAAAAGTCTAATTAGTTAATATACTGTAGATGACCACAATAATAAAGGCAGCATTTGATAATCATTCTTGATACAACTGTTGGTGCCCAAATATTTTGAAGAATTTTAAAGATTTTAAATCTGCAGTGCTACGAGAGAGATGCTTGAGGATCTCTGAAGAATATTGGATAATTACATCATTTTACAGTTATCTTCTAAGGAAATATCAAATGTTTTGTAGACGTTTTAAGGAAACTGCCTTCAATCTTGTCTTAAGTGTCTCTGAAAATCTTCAACATTTTGTAAGGAAATTCTAAGCTTTCATAAGGATGTCTGAAAAAAACATTTAATTTTTTCTAAAAAAATCTGAAGAAACTTTATCAATTTCTGAGGAATTCTCAAAAAACTGTAACATTTCTAGTGAAATCTCAGGAAAAACTGTGGCCCGCTGGACGGACAGAATCGCCATTACTTAGGTTCGCATTATGCTTCGCATGCTCACCAAAAATTGATAATATAGACAAAAACTCTTAATATACAATATCAAAAAGCAAAAGAATTGCAGGACAATATATAAGCATAATAAAATTGGTAAAATAAAAAACTAGATAATAAAACAAGAAAATAAATATTGTATACAGCATATGAATTATTCAGTGGGAAAAAGATGAGTCTTGAGGGCCTTTTTAAAAGTATAAACAATGCAATTTGACAAGCGAGCTTGGGCAGCTTCCCTTATCACCCAGCTTTTGGGATCAAAACTAACATATAGCTGGGTGTTGTCAGCATATATATGATACACAACATTAATATTTTGAAAATCCAGGTAACAGACCTAAAATAGGCAGTGAAGGGTTGGAGAATCTGCAACAGATCCATGGGAAACATCACATTTCAGATGATGGGTTTTAGAATAACTACCGGAGAAACAAACTGTACTCTTGTGATCACTAAGATAAGATCTAAACCAGTTTTAAACACAACCTCCGATATTATACTCATACTGAAGCAATTATCTAATTAAAGTATGAAAAGGAATCTAATCACTATTTATAACTATTCTTTCACTTTCGCTATTGTTGATTTATCACATTGTGCATATTTAATCTGTACTATTTTTGACTGACCTTTATATAGACAATTTTCATTATGTAGACTGAAGCAATTCTGGGAAATGACTTGTTTTTGTATCAGACAATTGTGCTTTTTATAGTGTACTTCAATTCCTCCGCTTAACACTATCCATTTCTCGTGTGAGATTTGGTCATGATGAAAATCTGTTGCAATGGATTTTTAGTCCAAAAATCGTCAAAGCCTACAAAGTTGAACAACCAGAACCAAAAAGTTTTGTGGTTCTGATGCTTTTTCATAAGCTCATTGATTTGCAAATTTTTTATTAACTGTCATTGCATATCATGAAATATTTGTTCCATATTTATTCATAAGCCACATCCACCATGCAGATCAATAAAAATGTTGACAACATTAGCATTTGCACAATAATTAACAACATCATTGAAGCAAGTATGATGCAAAAACGATTGCTCATTTATCTTATTTCGAGAATTTGTCAGCAAGCCCCCTCTACTCATTAGCATTCATGACATCACTACCACAACATTAGAACATACATACAGACTATGCCCATATACCGCATATAGCATAAATCTGATACATCGTTCATGGTGTTTACATCATGTAGCATTTTCATGTTAAGCCATGCCAACCATGCATATTAAGGACACCTGTTGATAACATAAAAATGTACACAAGAACCAACACAATTATCATGCCCAATATAACGCAAAACGGACATGCAGTTGCTCATTATTACTATCATTATCATTGTTAAGTGATGCATCATTTTTTATTAATCAAATTTCCAAAATAATTTAAATTCCTGCAAAAAGTTTCAATAAAATTCTCCAAAATACCCAATCTAAGGCCAACCTTCCCCCCCCCCCCCCTCCTCTCCCTCCCAAAGGTCAACTTTGGCATTTTCGGTAGTATTCCTTGGGTCTTTTTCCCCCTCTAAATTTGAAACCCTAGTGTGAATGTTGCTGGGCCCACTATGTTAACAGAATAGCATATTTCACTGTTGAAGAATGGAGCAACATTAATGATTTACCCATTAGGTACAATATTGGTCCTTTACACAGTCCATAGGACAAAAACATTAAAAACTTGATAAGCCAGGTTAGCATTAAACAATGAGAGGGGAATTTACAGTGGTGTGACAGATGGAAGTTACCTTTAATACAAAGTAGAATGGTAAATACTATCATGGCTTGCATACTGATGCAAATTGACACACATAATGTGACCAACCCAATTATATTTAATAGCATCCCACTCTATGTCTCACATGGCATCCAATGCCCCACATGGCATCCCACAATATGTCCCACATGGCATCCCACCTTATGTCCCGCTTGGTATTCTATCCGATGTCCCACATAGTATACCACCCTGTATCCCACATGACACCCCATCATATGTCCCACATGACATCTGACTCTGTGTCACACGTGGAATTGTCCCACCTAGTATCTCACCATATGTCCCATTATGGCATCACACCGTTTGTCCCACATGGCATCTCACCTCATGTCCCACATGACATCCCATCCAATGTAACACATTGTATTTCCCCCTATGTCACACATGACTCCCCACCCTATGTAACACAAGGTACCCCATCCTATGTTCCATATGGCTACCACCATATATCCCATATGGCTCCCACCCTATATCCCACACATGGTAACACTCCCAATGTCCATATGCAGTATCAGCCTATCACACTCCTTGATTGAGCATACTTAGTATAAAAGTCTGTCAGTTTATATAACTTTATGCAAATGAACTATTAAATAAAATAATAAAGGTGGAGTCAAATAATCATGCCTAATACAGTCATTGGTGCACAAAGATATTGAGGAACTTAAAGAATTTTAAACCTCAAATTGTATGAGAGACGCTTGAGGATCTCTGAAGAATATTGGAAAAGTATATCATCTGACAGTTGTCTTCTAAGGAAAAATCAAATGATTGTAGATTTTTAAGGAAAACTAGTCTTTAACCTGTCTAAGTGTCTCTGAAAAACTAATATTTTTGAAGGAAATTACAGGCTTCAATGAGAAATCTAAAGGAACTGTAACACTTTTGTGGAATTCTGAAGAAAAAATCTGAGGAAAAACTGTAGATGGCTGGACGGATGGACAGAAGGATGTAATCGACATTACATTGGTTCCCATGTTCACCAAAAATAATGGCCCAAACTCCAAAAGCCCTCTAAGATTAAGTTCTACTATATTTCTAAAGAACCCCCTCCCAACTTTGTTTTCATTGTTTACTTACATCCCTGGTTGCCTCCAGTCCATTACACTACTAGGTGTTTGTTATTAACTTCTTTGTGCCTTTTTCAAGATCATAATCTAGAAGTCCTTTCAATCACCAGTATGAACCCTTTCAATCAACAGTATAAATTTTTTCAATTAATAGTATGAATCCTTTCAATCACCAGTATGAACCCTTTCAATCACCAGTACAAAACCTTTCAATCACCAGTATGAACCTATCAATCATCAGCATAAGCCCTTTCAATCACCAGTATGAACCCTTTCAATCACCAGTATGAACCCTTTCAATCACCAGTATGAACCCTTTTAATCACCAGTATGAATCCTTTCAATCACCAGTATGAACCCTTTCAATCACCAGTACGAACCCTTTCAATCATCAGTATAAACCCTTTCAATCACCAGTATGAACCCTTTAAATCATCAGTATCAACCCTTTTAATCACCAGTATGAATTTTTAATCACCAGTATGAACCCTTTCAATCACCAGTATGAACCCTTTCAATCACCAGTACGAACCCTTTCAATCACCAGTATGAACCCTTTCAATCACCAGTATGAACAAGCGATCAATTATGTTTCTTGTCTGTGCGATTGAAGAGTAGGTAATGTTGAATGAGAAATCGGTTCTTAAGGAGAAGATTAGATTCAATTTTTATTCATTTCCATTTTTTCTAATTTGTTTAAAGAGTACAACTAAAATGGCAATTCTTCTAAACAAATGATGATATCTCACCCATAAAGGGAGCTTGTCAGCCTTGGCAGGGATACCATCCGCCTCTCCAGCTCCTGTGATTGTTTGTTGTCTCTGTGGATAAGAATACCCTGGGCATTCCTTGACTCCTTCAAGATTCCAATTTCCTTTTGATTTGCGACCTCTATCCTAAACACATGCCCATCCTGCAAGTGAAACAAGGAAGTGGTATAAGCAAGCTGATTATATATTTTACGACAAGCACACTTCAAATAGACCCTTTCCAAAACCGATTCTTCTCGTCATCAAACCTGATTTCTTCAGTACTTCAACCAATTCAAATGCTGGGGAGTTTCCCTTTGTTACACAACCAATCAGCTGAAGTTGAGAGGAAAAGATGTAAACAACAATGTGCATGTGTATTACCTTTATGTATACCTGTTATGTATACCTCTTATTGTACTTATGAGTAATTGATGAGCATTTAATTTGTTTTTTCAGTCCAACATTTTTTTCCATACACTTGAGTCCCATACCATGCATGACTTGTGTGGGCAGGCAAGAAAACCCAGTATTTGATTGGTCGAAAAGCTTTCCACCAGTATATGATTATGGCCATATGGAATATTAGAGCCATGTAACAGGGTTCGACAAATCACTCGTCCAGCTGCCTGGGACAACCAAAACCTGTCAAGAAAACCATAATGTTTGCAAGGTCGACAACTTATTTCTTAAAAGATAATGTCAAAGCATGTACACAGGGCAACCTTATTCACTTCCAGAACAACCATGAATTGCAGGAAGATATGCCTGGCTGGACAGTTGATTTGTTGATCCCTGCAATAATCTAAATCAGTTTTCCGGAAACTACTGATTCAAGATTTAAAAATTTTTACATTTCATAAGCTTTCATCTCTTTTGTTTAATTTAGATTTGATTTTGTGATAAGTGAGAAAGAATCAACAATTTTAAGGTATTCAAAATACAATATTTGTCTGATAATTTCCATATTTAAGTTTTCTAAAAATGTATATAATCATAAAATGATTTTCATGTTTGTTAAGCTTGTGCACATTAATAAACTACAGCAAAACTATTTGAAAGCAATATTTCTTGTAAATATTGTTTTAATATCTAACTCCCAGATTAGAAGAACAATTTGACAATATTCTGTACTTTGTGTAAATAATTACAATTGCATCAGTTTGCTCAACTTAAAACCTCCTAAAAATATTCGTCTTTTCATACATGTCCAATGAATGTCTACAAACTAGTTCTTGATAAAGTTTGAAAGCAATAATAATCAGTACAATGCCATCCCATCATACTTAATTGATTCAAACATTTATCCCATCATACAAAATGATACATATAATGAAACAAAGATATTGATATATACATTCATTAATTACAAAAAAAGGCTTGGGAGCGCCACACAGGAAGTTACAGTAACTTATAAACATTTGGCCTCCACAACCAAATAATTATATCATTATAATTTCTGGCCCTCACAACCAAATATATCATTTCTGAAGGACGTGACACTTACAATCAAAAATATCATGTAATAATCCAAATTTATAAGCAAAACCATTACACATACACATTTACAAATATTTACACATATACACAGCTCCGCCCACTATGCAAAGTAATGAGATGCAACGTTTTGATACCATGACCATGTGGACACTAGCTAACAACATTACTATACCAATTATGAAACAAAATGGACAAACAATTGTTAAAATATGAGCATTTCAAAACTGAAAAACTTAAACTTAAAATTATTCATTAGTATGCATGACATCATTACCAAAAACAAAAGAAGACATCAACGGACCATGGGTTATCTGTGTACCACATATGACATGAATCCAGTGTATCGTTCTTGAGATATCGCATTTATGAGCTTGCCATCACAAACATACACAAACACACATACACCTGCCCACCCACACATACATACACACACACGCCATCATGACCGCATAGGTTCCTGATGCTATTGCATTGGAACCAAAAATGCCTCTTATGTAAGAACTGATTTTTTGGACCAAAATCATCCCTTTTTTCCACATTTTTCCATTTTTGACCGAAAGTACTTTTTGTTGCAATTGTCATTTACTAGTGAAATTATTACAAAGGTATTAAAACCATGACATTTACAACTAAAAATAAATATATTAAAACTTTCATCTTCACCCCAAAATGCCCCTTATGTAAGAATTGATATTCAAGAAAACAAAAACCTCATTAATGTAATGTTAAGGTAAGCCATTAAACATATATAAAGCTCAAAGTCTAGAACTAAAAATGCCACTTATGTAAGAATTGACTTTTTTGACCAAAATCATCCCTTATTCCCACAATTGAAATTTATGACCAAAATCACTTATTTTCACTTAATTATCCCTTACTCTACCAGGGCTTTGAAAAAAACGAGCTCAATTTTCGTAACTTTATTTTCATATTGCATTTTTGACAACTTTCCTTTCCTTACAAGTTTGGTTGGAATAGAGGCCAAGATATTTATCTTTTGAATAATGAAAGCCAATTTAGGAAATATTGGACAAAAATAGGCAATTTAAGCAATTTTTAGCTCAATTTGGTCAACAAATGGTCAATCTTTGCAGAAGTATAACTTCTTGTCAATATTGAAAACAGAAATTTGTTTTACATATTTAGATTCTTTTTGAAATTTCCTTTTCAATGGTACTAATCTATAATTTTTAGAGAAAAAGAAAAGATAAAGAACATTCAAAATTGAAAGCTGCAACAGAAAAAATAATTACACGGTGGTCACGGTGAGACTCGAATCCTGAGCGCTCACGTGCTAGCCACGTACATTTCTTATGCATCAAGTAGTCGCTCAAATTAGAGAGGTGAAATATATTTCTTATAGAACAGGTTCTAAATAGAGGGGGTATGCCTTTATTTATATACAAATGAAAGGAAATTTCAAGCGCTTTTGAACGGCGGTTTAACAAAGCACGAGCGATGCACGGTTTGGGTACAAGATTATATTAAAAAGATTGGTCAAAAATGGCAGAAATTCATGAAGTTTTGAAGAAATTTCTCCAGAACAAAAGATTGCATGTAGAGATTATAAAAATTAGACCAGAAACCAATACTATCATGTCTTAGGACTTGCATGTTTGATTTTGAAACAAAAATGTGATCTTAAAGTTATTGTAAGATTTAAAAGAAAAAAAAAAGGAAAACAAATTGTAATTTTTTTAGAAATTTTTGAGTTTTACCCTTTTTCTCAAAATTTTGTAATATGACTCCTGTAAAAAGGTTTTATTTTGTGAAAGAAATATCTGAGTACTTTAAAATGATACCAAGATTATTCCTATAGAACTGTGGTAAAGTCCCGATTTTATTTTTAGTAAAAAGTGGTTTAAAAACTGCGATACTATCGCCGTGTGGTAGAGTAAGGGTGAACTTAAATCACTTAAATCTTTAACTTCAATCAATTCTTTACATTAAGAACTTAAATCATCACTTAACCTGATACATAGAATCCAAAATATCCCAAATGTAAAAATCGATAATCAAGGGAGAAAAAAAAACATCATTACTGTAATCAAATGTAAAGTAAAAATTGATTTTCACAACAAAAACATCACTAATGTAAGAAATCACATTCAGTTGGAAAAGGTTTATGTTACCTTTAAGATGTCCAAGTATTTGACTGTAGCTGACGTCACAAGATTGTACTGTTTGTGGAGCAAGTCAGCCATCTTGATGTAAAAGCTGTCTTGACTCTTTGTAGTGCTTCTAGGTTACTGGGCCATTTCCGCTTCCTTCAAGCTGACAAATAACTATATTCAAATGAAACGGGGTAATTATTTTAACTGACAAAAAGAAGTTGACCTTGTGGCAGTGCAACATTTTATTTCATGTGGGTATACAGCCCATTTTGGTAGAGTAAACTAGGAAACAAGTCCAGGGGTTATGAGGTAGAAATGTGTATAACTTTAAAGGATTAGTTCAGGGGTTAGGCAAGTCTACCTGATATGGAAGAGGGCTTTAAAAGAAACAAAATGGTGGAGAAAGCATTCGAAAATCTTATTCCGTTAAGGAGAGATTCAAGTCTAAAGAATTAGTTCAGTGGTCAAGCATGTCCATCTGATATGAAAGAGGACTTCAAAAGAAACTGAATGGTGGAGAAAGCATTCAAATATCTTATACCTTTAGGAAATATTTCAGTTTAAAGTTTAGTGACATTTATGCAAATACGGCTGAAATCTTTGTTTGACCACTTTACTAATCCTTTGAGCTTTAAAACCTTATTCTACAAAGAAACTATTCACGTTTCAGATTTCGTAGAATGACTGATGTCAGACTAACAATGACATCACAGTCTCACATGTTTCTGTGTATTCTATTGAAACAGTTTTTTGATATTTTGTCTTATAACTGTTAAGCATGTTGGCAGATAAGTAAAACAGGATCTAGTAAAGCAACTGTGAAATTTTCTACAGGTATAAAATGTTAATTCATATTAATAACATAACCAATTGTAAAGAACTGAAAGAGGGTATGACATCATATTGTAGAAAAACAGCTACTTTTCTATGTGAGATTAATTAACAAAATGTGTACTTTAATTAACTTCCAAATTCATGCATGAAACTGATATCGATTCAAAGTGATGTATTTTTCCAAGTTTGAACCATTTTCCTTCAGTCTACACTCAGTAGATGATGGTCATCTGTTTCATGTATGTTGTGTATCTTGTGATAAGTAAAATTAATGTATTCTCTCTTGCTCATGACCTTTGAGATGGCAAGGGATGTTGTACATCATAATTGCAAGACTATGAGGGACAAGAAGTTACAAGAGAAATGAGCAACAAGTATGTGAGGGACAAGGGGAAAGATTAGAAATGAAGGACAAGAGGAAAGACAAGAAATGAGGGACAAGAGGAAAGATAAGAAATGAGGGACAAGAGGAAAGATAAGAAATAAGGGACAAGAGGAAAGATAAGAAATGAGGGACAAGAGGAAAGATAAGAAATGAGGGACAAAAGGAAAGGTAAGAAATGAGGGACAAGAGGAAAGATAAGGAATAAGGGACAAGAGGAAAGATAAGAAATAAGGGACAAGAGGAAAGATAAGAAATGAGGGACAAGAGGAAAAATGAGAAATAAGGGACAAGAGGAAAGATAAGAAATAAGGGACAAGAGGAAAGATAAGAAATGAGAGACAAGAGGAAAGACAAGAAACAAGGGACAAGAGGAAAGATAAGAAATGAGGGACAAGAGGAAAGATGAGAAATAAGGGACAAAAGGAAAGATAAGAAATGAGGGACAAGAGGAAAGATAAGAAATGAGGGACAAGAGGAAAGATGAGAAATAAGGGACAAAAGGAAAGATAAGAAATGAGGGACAAGAGGAAAGATAAGAAATGAGGGACAAGAGGAAAGATAAGAAATGAGAGACAAGGGGAAAGACAAGACATGAGGGACAAGAGGAAAGATAAGAAATAAGGGACAAGAGGAAAGATAAGAAGTGAGGGGCAAGAGGAAAGATAAGAAATGAGGGACAAGAGGAAAGGTAAGAAATGAGGGACAAGAGGAAAGATAAGAAGTGAGGGACAAGAGGAAAGACAAGACATGAGGGACAAGAGGAAAGATAAGAAATGAGGGACAAAAGGAAAGGTAAGAAATGAGGGACAAGAGGAAAGATAAGAAATGAGGGACAAGAGGAAAGATAAGAAATAAGGGACAAGAGGAAAGATAAGAAATGAGGGACAAGAGGAAAGATAAGAAATGAGGGACAAGAGGAAAGATAAGAAATGAGGGACAAGAGGAAAGATAAAAAACGAGGGACAAGAGGAAAGATAAGAAGTGAGGGACAAGAGGAAAGATAAGAAATGAGGGACAAAAGGAAAGATAAGAAATGAGGGACAAGAGGAAAGATAAGAAATGAGGGACAAGAGGAAAGATAAGAAATAAGGGACAAGAGGAAAAATAAGAAGTGAGGGACAAGAGGAAAGATAAGAAATGAGGGACAAGAGGAAAGATAAGAAATGAGGGCCAAGAGGAAAGATAAGAAATGAGGGACAAGAGGAAAGATAAGAAATGAGGGACAAAAGGAAAGGTAAGAAATGAGGGACAAGAGGAAAGATAAGGAATAAGGGACAAGAGGAAAGATAAGAAATAAGGGACAAGAGGAAAGATAAGAAATGAGGGACAAGAGGAAAAATGAGAAATAAGGGACAAGAGGAAAGATAAGAAATAAGGGACAAGAGGAAAGATAAGAAATGAGAGACAAGAGGAAAGACAAGAAACAAGGGACAAGAGGAAAGATAAGAAATGAGGGACAAGAGGAAAGATGAGAAATAAGGGACAAAAGGAAAGATAAGAAATGAGGGACAAGAGGAAAGATAAGAAATGAGGGACAAGAGGAAAGATGAGAAATAAGGGACAAAAGGAAAGATAAGAAATGAGGGACAAGAGGAAAGATAAGAAATGAGGGACAAGAGGAAAGATAAGAAATGAGGGACACGAGGAAAGACAAGACATGAGGGACAAGAGGAAAGATAAGAAATAAGGGACAAGAGGAAAGATAAGAAGTGAGGGGCAAGAGGAAAGACAAGACATGAGGGACAAGAGGAAAGATAAGAAATAAGGGACAAGAGGAAAGATAAGAAGTAAGGGGCAAGAGGAAAGATAAGAAATGAGGGACAAGAGGAAAGGTAAGAAATGAGAGACAAGAGGAAAGACAAGACATGAGGGACAAGAGGAAAGATAAGAAATGAGGGACAAGAGGAAAGATAAGAAATGAGAGACAAGAGGAAAGATAAGAAGTGAGGGGCAAGAGGAAAGATAAGAAATGAGGGACAAGAGGAAAGGTAAGAAATGAGGGACAAGAGGAAAGATAAGAAGTGAGGGGCAAGAGGAAAGATAAGAAATGAGGGACAAGAGGAAAGATAAGAAATGAGAGACAAGAGGAAAGACAAGACATGAGGGACAAGAGGAAAGATAAGAAATGAGGGACAAGAGGAAAGATAAGAAATAAGGGACAAGAGGAAAGATCAGAAGTGAGGGACAAGAGGAAAGATAAGAAATGAGGGGCAAGAGGAAAGATAAGAAGTGAGGGACAAGAGGAAAGATAAGAAATGAGGGACAAGAGGAAAGATAAGAAATGAGGGACAAGAGGAAAGATAAGAAATAAGGGACAAGAGGAAAGATAAGAAATGAGAGACAAGAGGAAAGATAAGAAATGAGAGACAAGAGGAAAGATAAGAAATGAGGGACAAGAGGAAAGATAAGAAATGAGGGACAAGAGGAAAGATAAGAAATGAGGGACAAGAGGAAAGATAAGAAATGAGGGACAAAAGGAAAGATAAGAAATGAGGGACAAGAGGAAAGATAAGAAACGAGGGACAAGAGGAAAGATAAGAAATAAGGGACAAGAGGAAAGATAAGAAATGAGGGACAAAAGGAAAGATAAGAAATGAAGGACAAGAGGAAAGATAAGAAATGAGAGACAAGAGGAAAGATAAGAAATGAGAGACAAGAGGAAAGATAAGAAATGAGGGACAAGAGGAAAGGTAAGAAATGAGAGACAAGAGGAAAGACAAGACATGAGGGACAAGAGGAAAGATAAGAAATGAGGGACAAGAGGAAAGATAAGAAATGAGAGACAAGAGGAAAGATAAGAAGTGAGGGGCAAGAGGAAAGATAAGAAATGAGGGACAAGAGGAAAGGTAAGAAATGAGGGACAAGAGGAAAGATAAGAAGTGAGGGGCAAGAGGAAAGATAAGAAATGAGGGACAAGAGGAAAGATAAGAAATGAGAGACAAGAGGAAAGACAAGACATGAGGGACAAGAGGAAAGATAAGAAATGAGGGACAAGAGGAAAGATAAGAAATAAGGGACAAGAGGAAAGATCAGAAGTGAGGGACAAGAGGAAAGATAAGAAATGAGGGGCAAGAGGAAAGATAAGAAGTGAGGGACAAGAGGAAAGATAAGAAATGAGGGACAAGAGGAAAGATAAGAAATGAGGGACAAGAGGAAAGATAAGAAATAAGGGACAAGAGGAAAGATAAGAAATGAGAGACAAGAGGAAAGATAAGAAATGAGAGACAAGAGGAAAGATAAGAAATGAGGGACAAGAGGAAAGATAAGAAATGAGGGACAAGAGGAAAGATAAGAAATGAGGGACAAGAGGAAAGATAAGAAATGAGGGACAAAAGGAAAGATAAGAAATGAGGGACAAGAGGAAAGATAAGAAACGAGGGACAAGAGGAAAGATAAGAAGTGAGGGACAAGAGGAAAGATAAGAAATGAGGGACAAAAGGAAAGATAAGAAATGAAGGACAAGAGGAAAGATAAGAAATGAGAGACAAGAGGAAAGATAAGAAATGAGAGACAAGAGGAAAGATAAGAAATGAGGGACAAGAGGAAAGATAAGAAATGAGGGACAAGAGGAAACATAAGAAATGAGGGACAAAAGGAAAGATAAGAAACGAGGGACAAGAGGAAAGATAAGAAGTGAGGGACAAGAGGAAAGATAAGAAATGAGGGACAAGAGGAAAGATAAAAAGTGAGGGACAAGAGGAAAGATAAGAAATGAGGGACAAGAGGAAAGATAAGAAATGAGGGACAAGAGGAAAGATAAGAAATGAGGGACAAGAGGAAAGATAAGAAATGAGGGACAAGAGGAAAGATCAGAAATGAAAGACAAGAGGGAAGATCAGAAATGAAGGACAAGGAATATAATTAAAATGGGTAACAGCAAGAAATAATTAAACAATACCGAGTATAAAGAATAGGTTATGTTTTACTGTATATAAAGAAAAGGTATTTTATACACTGGGTTAGTTCGAGATTGTCAGTTCTCAGCTCAGTACTGGTCAGTTCTCATCAGTTGTTAGTCGCTTCATGTCATCTGTAGCTGTCTAGCAGTACACTTACATATCAGGCCTGTTTGTTTGTTTGATGAGGGCTTAACGGCACCACGACAACCAGGGTGAAATTGTGCCTGAGAGGTCAGATCAATTTTAGAGGTAGAAAGGAAAGGAAACGGGTAAGAATAAGAGAAATTCAAAAACAAAAAGTTAGAAAGCTGTAATCGAGAGGGGAGGTGCATGGTTGGAACAAAAACAAAGTAGAGAGGAGGTAGAAGAGGAGAATTAAATATGGTTGTAGAGGGAAGCATGATGAAGGAAGAAGATAATTTTATCCAGAGGATTTTTCTGGAAGAACTCAGCAATTGAGTTGTGGGGAGCGAGGGAAGCTCTGGGAAGGTTGTACTGGGGTACATAGTTGCGTATAGAGTAGAAATAGAGAGAAAGAAGTACCTGAAGTTCACTTGTTCAATGTTTCATTTACAAACTTAAATCCTAAAACAAATCTATTTGGCTCACGCTATAATATTAGGTATTAAGCTTTCTCCACCAGTCATTTTTCAACAAACATATGGCATCTTTAAAGACAGCACAAGATATTGAGGTCTCTGGAGTCGGTTTGTCTTCTGTCAAACACGAGAACTTGCTTGTTTGGATTAATGGCACTTAAACAGTCCTAGTCATTTCTGCCAGAGGGTCAGCAAAGAACGTTAGGTTGTCATACTCGGGTGTTTGAATTTGTAAGGGAGGAGTTGAGTTTTGTTCATGTAATGGAGGAGTTGATTAAATTTGGGAAGTCGAGCATCGTAAGAGATATGTATACCCTATCATTTCACAACAGCTTCAGGCCGTGGGCCAATCGTGTGGCAAAACCAGCGTCATGTGACAAACAAGACCCGTCAAAACAACCCCTAAATACAAACAAATTGAGAAGGTGCACGATTAGAAGAATGTATGTCAGATGTCGGTGGTTCTCTTATCCACCTTCCTTTGACAATCCGCGAGCCCAATTTATAGCAGAATTAAAGATAACATTTTATTTGACAAGCCGCAATGTTTTAGTGCCAAGAAAACCCCAAAATAAATTAGTATTTTGCAATTTTTACCAATTTCATTCGGATTCATCTTACACTGCACTGAATTGCATTATATTATGACTATTGTTTGCGGACCAGATGGATTGTCTGGCAGGCCAGATTGGCCAGTGGGCCGCCTATTAAGAATTGTCGCCCCGCCCTAGATTATATTCTGGTGAAATCTTGAGATTTTTGAAGAACATTTAAGAGATAATACACAAGAATTATACCTGACCACTCAACTATATATAGAAAAATTTCAATACTTCATTGTTTTTCATTATCAAATTTCCAGGGTAGAAATCTCACCTTCCAGAACCGGAACCCACTCTGGGCATATTTTTTCTGATGATGGAGCTTGTACATAGTCATTGACTCTTGGCAGCCTGGCATACTTCCTGATATTGGCAGTTGAAGGTGGAAATACCTGCAAAAATATATGTTCAGAAAATAATGTTTCATATAGGGAAAAATTGTTCATGTATGGAAGTTCAAAATCTGTAATGTTATTTTTTAATTTTCTCCTAAATTTCAGTCACTTAAAATCATCATCAGACTGTTTTTTCCTGCTACATTCTAAGATAGGGTATGATGGAGATTCAAAACTTCTTGGCCATATTCAGCTGCTTGCATTCAACTTAAGTTGGTGGAGAACTGTAAAACAGTGAGTTAACATAAGTAAATTTGTAGGTTTTCTTGTGATGTCACAACAATTCAATAAAATTTGCATAATCTAATTTAAGGCCTTAAAATTCAAAATGCTGTAGAGTGGCCAATTTTTAACATGTTTTGATGAAACTTTTGTTCTTTTTATGGTTTATGACACCTTTTCTTTTAAAAGAGGAATTTCATCGCGTGACTCTAAGTCAACTGGGAGCCATTTTGTAGAACAGAGCTGTGCGCGTTGAGTATTTCACGCATCATCACGTGTAAAACAAACAGACTCGGTCTAAAACACATGCTAGCATGCCCTCGTGATGACAACAGGTGCTGGGCATATAAAACATGTGCTGGGCATATAAACACATGCTGGTCAAAATAAACTGGCCAGATAAATTAATTTTTTAATATAAAATGTTAATTTCAAGAAAAATTTACCCTCCAAGTACTTCAAGTAATCTTAATCAGTGGATTCTAAACACGACTATTAGTTAGTGCAACCAACGGCACAGCAACTTACAAAATCTTATATAACAACATGCAAACGTATGTAAGTGTACAGCAGATGACAGTCTGCCCTACAAAATGGCGATGTAAACAAAGTCAGGTGACCTCATGATGTCAGCTGAAACACCTTTATTAAGCTCCACTTGTTGCTACTGTCCATGGATTTTTACTCATGAGTTAACGATGTCAACATTGAACTCATTGTAAGGTCTAACAATTCAAAACTCTTTGTTTCCCCTTTCTGGCAGAAAATTGTAAAGGAGGGTCGTATGGAAAATTGTGCGGGAGGCGCGGTTGGAAAATTGTAAGGGAGGAGGGCGGAAAAATGTAAGGGGGGAGGGCGGAAAATTGTAAGGGAGGGTTGGGCGGAAAATTGTAAAGGAGGGTCGACCAAAAATTGTACGGGAGGCGCGGTTGGAAAATTGTAGGGGGGAGGCGGAAAATTGTAAGGAAGGGGGAGGGCGGAAAATTGTAAGGGAGGGGGAGGGTGGAAAATTGTAAGGAGGGGCATGTGGAAAATTGTAAGGAGGGTTGGGTGGAAAATTATAAGGGGGAGGGCGGAAAATTGTAAGGGAGGGGCGGGCAGAAAATTGTAAGGGAGGGATGGGTGGAAAATTGCAAGGGAGGGACGGGCGGAAAATTGTAAGGGAGGGGCATTCGAAAATTGTAAGGAGGGGCGTTTGGAAAAGTGTAAATGAGAAGTGGGTGGAAAAAAGTGTTTTTTTTTTCTTTTTTCGACTCCCACAGGATTAAGTAACAAGAACATTTATAAAACAGAATTAAAACATTTTACTCCACTTTCAGATTACTGGTCCTTTTATTTTGCTCAGTTTTTATATCTCACTGATGCTTTTTGTGTGATTTTGGGATTGTCTTTTCCTTGCCTGACATACTCGTTACTGACAGGCAAGACAATTTTGTATTCTCAAGCTCTTGTGGGCAGCAGGCTTCATTTTCTCTGAAGCAACAGCAACATTCAACAGGTAAAAGTGGTCATCATGCCATTTTGTAGGAATTTTAATGAAGGATAGTGATTTTCAGCAAGTTAGGGGCTACAGAGGGCAAACAAACAACTCTTTTCTTTTAGGCCTAATATAACAACTACCGGCTACATCAGGAAAATACAACAAGATATGTTTTACCTCTGTGTATCTAAACACAGCTGAGATTCCCTGCACTGATGTGATGGTAAGAGGCAGGTCCTTCATCTGTCTGAGGCATTTACCCAACGATGTAAATGCTGCCATCACTGCCAAATTCTCCTCGTCTCTGGTGCTGAGAGAGGCAGACTTTTCCTCCTTGCTTGATGTCTTCAAAAATGAGAGGGTCAAAGGTTGAAGGAGGTGCTCCAAATCGTCAATGGCAAACACTAACGTTTCAGGTTTAATACCAGCATGCCTTTCAATGGATAAGTAAAAAAATAGAATAACTGATGTGACATTTTCTTTTTTATTGATGTATATGACTATGAAGTTTCTGTTGTACACCATGAATATTCATGAGGTGGTGCCACGTTAAAATCCATACATTGTCAAGACTTTCCAGATCTGGCAACAAAAAATAGTCCCATTCCGAGACTTTCTGGGAATCCATTCATGGACTCATAGGAATCCTGTTATAACAATGGTGTCAAAAGGCCATAATAAATGCCAGTTAAAAGACATTTCTTTTGAAGTGTAATGGTACAAATAGTCGTAACTTGTAATTCAGAGTGACTTGCAATTGTATGTTTATCATTTTCTATTATAATTTATAATTAAAAAAAAATGATTTGTATTTTGTATTTTTATCATTTAAATTTGTTAACCCTTACTCTCCCAGGTGACCGTGACAGTTACGATCCCTTTTCCATAAAATTTTTTGAGTACCTTCCCAAAATCCTATAGAGCTGCAAATAAGTTTATTCAAACCAGATTGAATAGATCTTTCATAATGTGGTTATTTTGTTGGGGGGTTAGATTGAAATTTTTTGAGTAAAATCGTTACAAAAAAGTGCATTTTTTTTTTTTTTTTTTGAAAGACGAATGTCATACGTGAATATTTTTTCTATTTTTTTTTTCTTCAGGTAAAGTATAAAGATAGTTTGAATTGTTGGTTGCTACACGATTTTTACTTGTACTTGGTCAATGTTTGTGTTTTTTTGGAGAAAATATGCCAAAATTTGTGATTTCGGGCCATTTTGGACCTTTTTTGATCTAAAATAAAATAAAAAACGGCCCAAATATTGTATTGGAATTTTTTAAATCTCTACAGATAGAGGAGAAATAGATCGTTCAGGCGAACTATTACAATAACAGATGCACCCCTCTACTTGCCTAAAAGGTATCTGATGATGGCGTCAATTTGCGTCTTTTTCTTTTTTTTTTTCTTGATATCACAAAATGGCGAGATACAAGATACAACGTCGAACGTGCCTTCCGACTCTATGTTTTCTTCAGAATAATGATGACTCAGAGGGTCGGAAGGTACTTCTGATGAAGAAGATGTACCAGAACTCGACCAGATTGAGGAAGAGGAGAATATAGAGCCTGCTAAGATGGATAGTGATCTCTTCCAAATTACGGAGTTGGTGAGTGTTTTCTTTCAAAAATAGCGAAAGTACTACATTGTAAATGTGTAGTAATAAAATAAGGCTTATAGAATTATAATGATAAATTAGCGGAGATTTTTGCTTGTTACGAGAAACAAGTAAAAGGGACACTAAAATCACATATAAAAAAAAGGATTTAGGTCCTTTCTATAATAGCCGGATGAAACAAATGAAAGCTGAACCCCAATAATAACATTTCTAAATGGACTGAAATATATGTATTTCCCAATGGCAAAATTGTAAATTTAGGCCTACTGAAATATGTGTATTCCCAATTTCACAAAATCCAAGTTCCATTATTTCAGGGCCGAAATCACAATTTATGGGGAAAGTGGAGTAGGGGTCCCATGTTAGGGCAAAATACACATGTTGAGGGTGCCCCAGGCCCATTTAGAGGAAAATGCTTGTATATAGGCCTAGTACCGGTACATTATTTTGATGCCCCATTTTTTGGGACCATGATCCTTTTCCCCTCCCCCTGGCTATGCCACTGTTGTGGTGATGACTAGATCGATAAAACAAACATTTTGGACCCCTGTATGTACCCCCGGGCTTCCCGGCTGTAAAAGTCTGTCATCACGGTTACCACAAAATTGTGTGGCAGGTTAGAAACCACAATAACACGTTATGCGATAACATGTTATGCGTATGCTTGAAGAGGACGAGCCGCCTGCTACTAAAAACCACAATAACATGTTATGCGATAACCTGTTATGCGTATGCTTGAAGAGGACGAGCCGCCCGCTACTCCCCAACCCAAGAGGAAGAGGGACAGACCGTTGAAGATGAGCCCAGGCCCCTCTTCCAGGCCTTCCGCTGCAGTCTCGCCACCATCACCACTCAAAGAAAATCCGACTGCAGCGGAAAAGCTGCCTTTAAAACCAGGGAGGAAGAGCGGGAACGCTCGGCTGCAGGAGATACAACGGTCGAAGGTCATCCCTGCAGCCGATAAAGACTATCATCTGTGGGAAGTACTGGTGGAGAGTGACCGGGATCGACACGAGGTCTTCGGTAACTGGTTATGGGAAGACCAAACTAAAGTAAGTTGAATGAATATAAATGCAATTTTTTTCTTTTTTTCTTTAATTCCATTTGCAGCAACAAGATATAGCAGAAGACTTTACAAATTTGGACCTTTTCGGCAAACATTTCTTATAAATTCCATGTGGAATGAACAGAAGTAAGTGTTCAATAGATAATCAGCATAGTCTATCAACATAAAAGTAGCTGTGAAGCTTGTAATGGCTGAAATTGGGTCAGAAATAACCAAAAAAACACTTTCGTGCATAATAAATGAGGTAAATGACCTAATTTGCATATCATTTGCATAATTTCTTATTTAATTTTTTGCAAATGATGATGTAAACATCTTGTTTTTCTGCATTCTATTAGTTTTGGACATCATAGAAGGAGAAAATGCATTTTTTTTGGAAAATTTAGTGCCATACACTATTAGATAGATTATTCACAGAATCGGGGGATAATTTTTAGGTCAAAATGTACCAAATTTTTCATATTTGCTTCATTTTTTTTCTTCTAATTCCTAAAAATTCATGAATAGTATCAAATGAAAGGTCTTTCCAAGGACGATTCAGAAATTCTATCCATATGTTTTTGCTATTTAGCCACAAGGCACAAGCGTGTCATAAAGATAGAATGTTTGGAGACCTAATATGCTAATTCAATGACCTAATTTGCATATTTGAGTTCGGAAATATGCACATTTTTGGAAAGTTCAAGATGTTAGCTTTCATAAAAGTTGAACTTGTTTTGGTACAAATGGAACAGAAAGTGCTGAAAAAATCCTCTTTCCAAAAATTTCAGAAATAGCTTATTCTATTTTTGGAACCTTGGAAGAGTAAGGGTTAAAGTTGTAATCATCTATCAATGTCTAAGCAATTGTTTTACATTTTTATTAAATTGCATATCACAATCTTATGAAGTTGCATTTTAAATTTGATAAAATATCTGTTTCAAGGCTATTTCTTGTTTTTAATTTTTAGCATGCATTCCTCACTTTACTGGTTTAGCACTTACGATCTTTTGATGAAAGGGTACTGAAAAAAAAAGCAAGTATCATTATTATTATAATTATAATCTTTTTTTTTTTATATTATCATTATTATTATAATCTGCTGATGGGAATGAAAAAGCAAATTGATTAACTTCTACCTGTGTAAGATATGCCTGATCTGATGATGGCAAACTCTTCTCTTTTCTGCTATTGTCTTGCCAGGCCACAGCACAGCTTCACAAATGGAACCATCTTGAAAACGTCTCAACTCAGCTTTTTCTCCCCAGAACTTCCTGAATTCAGCAGCCTGAAATAAATGGAAACAATTTGAAGCTTGAATAGAAATAATATACAGGCTGATGATAAAGACAACCTTGCAATTTACCCCGCTTGTATTTTGAAAATGTGAAGAATTAATCGATAACTTATTTTTTTTTAAACAGCAAAAACTTTCCTCTGCTTTTTATTGAAATGTTTATATATTTGAGAATTCTTTTTGGCGGAAACCAATTATGTGCTGCAATTGTACACTATGCACATCAGTTTTAACTATATAATGTTTCTCCGCCACACTGAACAATTCCACCATGTCTAATATATCTAAAAGTTCATGTCTCCAAGAATTTCCCATTCCTAATACAATCTGCCCCAGAGATTCTAGGCCTACAAAGCTTCGTCCCTCAAAAATCTCCTGCCAACTTTTACCATAACTTGCCCACTTGCATTCTAGACACTTCAGCATTATCTACCTTCTAACTGATTTTTCCAAAGTAACAAATTAGAGGCAAAAACAAAACCTACATGTATTCTTTATTGACAGGGGCAATAATGGATTATATCTCATAAACAAATATTGATTTCTTTGACATCAGTTACTTTTCCAAGTAAAACAGAAAATTGTGAAACAGTAAAAGAAGCCACTTAAATGAAATGTGATGGCATATTATTCTATAATGCCTGTAATATTCCAATCAACTTTTCATTACCCTACACCTGTAATGAAAACGAGACTGCTTTTATATCAAAATTCTCCATAAAGAAGCAAAAATTGAGCCCTCACTTTTAACCAAGCTCTACTTTGAATCAACATACCTGTGGAGAATTGGCAAATGGCCCCTTGTCCAAGACGGTCTGTGAGTGGTCTGGGTCTAGAATCACTCCAATTGTTAGATTCTCTCCCTCTGGTGGACACTGCTTAATTGACCACTAGACAAGATGGGAAAATGTTAGTAAGAGTTAATGTACACGCCAAACTATTAGCCACATACCTAAGAATTAGTTGAGAAATAATTTGCTCTAATAAAATCTGTGTACGACAGACAAAGCCTACTACACAACCTCCCACAAATCTGCTTGCTCTTCTTCAATAAATTTCCATCATTGGATTAAAAAGTTGGAAATAGGTGTGAAAACTCATCGCACATTTGCACATTGAGACAACAAAATTCCAGTCGATTCAATTTTTATTCTTACTTTAAAAAACCAATCATAAAAAAGTAATAAATATGACATCTGATTTATGATGGTTTGTAGTTGTTCCAAACTTTGCAAGTGAGGGCATAAAAGATGGCGTTTTAAGTGATTTCAATAAGACTGGTTGTGGCTTAACAGGGTTGCCTTTACTTAACCACCTGATCATAGATCTGTAAGTTTTTTTAACATTAAAACATAAAAAAAAATATATATCATACAAAATATATCTCTTAAAGATAAAATGTTATAAAATATGAGACCACAAATAATATGATTCAAGATGATACAGTAGAATATTTTCAACCTTACTTGAGGGGTACTTGACAGCCTCACTGATATAAGTTTCACCCTCTCTCCGAGCCCTTGATGAAGGACATCAGTTATACTGTTGATCACAGTAGGCTTCACACATCCTGCATGGTTCATCAAGGTGTCGTCTAGCTTAAACATCCTACAGGAATCTGCTAGCTGAGAGATGTCTCTCACGCTGTAAAGAAATTGATCGCGAATAACAATCCAAGAGATAAACACAAGGCATGCATCAGATATTTTAAAGGTGAAATAGAGCCAAAACTGAGAGCATATTCTTGGTGAATTTTTCAAGTATTCATTGACTTGTTTTGCCTGCTAAAGGGATACAAACTTATTGTTTATGAATCTTACATAATTACTGGATTATATCAATATTGATGTAAAAGAAGTTATGCACATCTTCACTTGAGGCAAAAAAAAGTTGCTGAATATTATAGAGTCCCCGGAAAATTGTGCCCACACTTTCCGGTCTAGGGCCCCTTTAACCCTTTGTTTCTCATGGGGTCGTGACACGACTGATTGGACATGCACTTTTCAAAAAATAATTTTACTTCTTCACATAGCCCCACAGCAGTGATTCTGGTATCATTTGAAAGAGCTTGAATAATTCTTTCAGAAAATGTAGCTTTTTGATGGGGGTTATGTTGAAGATTTTGGAGGAAAAAAATGGGTTGAAATAGAGAAAATTTAAAAAATGCACAAAATTTATGGAAAATACATTTTTTTTTCTTCAAAGACTTACTTGCCATACTTCCAAACCTAGCTTTTGCCTAAAAAGCCATGTACAAAGACATTAATGCATCTAGTTCCAGCAGAATTTTGACTACTCCTTTCATCAATATCTTCTTTTTTTTGTGTGCAAAAGTTGTGAAAAATATCCCAATTTTTTTATAACCTTTTTGAGACCAAAATTGAGTAAAAATCGTAGTTTCTGATTGCAATAGAACTTTGCTACGCAAAAAAAAGTGTCGGGAAGCATACTTTACATATTTTCAATTAAAAACACAAAGAGCAACTACCCCATCTTTCTTGATAGTGTAATTTAAGTACTAAAAGAAGTCCACACACTAATACATACCTAGTCTAATGTTTGAGATGTTCACGTGGATGGCCCCGGTTCAACACCGAGCCGGATGCGCGGCTTTGTTTAAACGAGCATTGATTATTAATTGTTTATTTTCATTTTCATTTTGCATGTTTTACTTTGAGAAGAAAAAAAAATCAGACTGGTAGTTTTGGAAAGGAAATTTCACAAACAATCTAAATATGTAAAAACATCCTCCATTTTCATTATTCACAAGAAATAATACAAGCTAAAAAAATTGAGCAATTTTGACCTAATTTTGTATATTTATGTCAATAATTTCTTTATTTTGACTTTTTATTGAAAAGCTATTGTCTTAGCATTCATATAAACCAAGCTTGTAGTGATATAAAATGAAAGGAAAGTTGTGAAAATTAATTTTGCAAAACAAAAGTTCCAAAAAATTGCAGTAACATTTTGGACCGCCTGGGATTCTAAGGGTTAAGACAATGATTATACGTATCTAACACAACAATTTACCTTTTATTATCCTTCCAATTCAATGAGTACAGCAGAGTTTAAACGTAGAAGTAGCTATTTAAATTATTAACTAAGGCTCATCAAAATCTGGGGATGTTTTGAGAAAATGCATCATTTGTGATGTGCCACTGGACAACAGTTCAAAATGTTTATGTAATTATTCATATATTTTTCTTCACTTAATTTCAGTTTCTGAAATGATGAGATTAACTTTTCCACTTAAATAATGATTGTGTCTGGCTAACATTTGAAAACATATTGTCAGAATTGGATACACCGCTTCAAACACTTGTGGTAGATGATTGAAAACAAGAAAATTACATAAGAATAGAGAGATTTGTCCAATCGTTACTTCACAAATTTGATGTTTACATAACACCTGAAATTTTTTAAAAGCTGTGAAATAGCCAAGTTTAAACTGCTATTGAGAGGAACCCCCACCCCCTTTCCTATTTTTGTTGTTTTTACTTTACTTATAAGCAATGTAGCCAATAGTGGCCTTTATCTGTGGATAGATAGATTCATTCAATTGACAGAAGATACCTGATGGTTTGGTTTGGTTTGTTGATATTTAACGGCACCGCGACAGTTAGGAGTCAAATGTGCCAAGAGGGTGTTAAAAACTAAGGTGCTTGAGTTAGGACAGAGAGGAAAGATAGGTGGGATAGAGGGAAGGAGGGAGAGAAGGTGAATAAGGGAAAGAAGTTAAGGTACTAAAAGGAAGATTAGGAAGGTAAGGCAGAGAAGGGAAGGAAAGGAAGGTTTTGATCAGGTGGAATAAATTGCTGTTGCAGAGAAAGGTGATGAAGTTGGAGGTAGGATTATTTTTGAAAAGATCAGAAATGGGAGTTGAAGGGAGAGAGGTGATCTGGTGAAGAAACCTGAAGGAGTAATAATAATTATGCATCTCAGTATCATTTGAAGGGTTGGAGGTGGGGAAGATATCAGTATCTTTCTTTGAAGATACTTTCTAAATCATTTTTCCAACTTTGTAGTCTTGAAGGAAACTTTTTACAAAATATGTATAGCTGCAATTTAGGTTGTCAGCTTATTGAAATCCCTTCAAAGTAATATGTATAGCTGCTATTTAGGTTGTCAGCGTATTGAAATCCTCCAAAGTAATATGTATAGCTGAAATTTAGGTTGTCAGCTTATTGAAATCCTCCAAAGTAATATTTATAGCTGCAATTTAGGTTGTCAGCTTATTGAAATCCCTTCAAAGTAATATGTATAGCTGCTATTTAGGTTGTCAGCGTATTGAAATCCTCCAAAGTAATATGTATAGCTGCAATTTAGGTTGTCAGCTTATTGAAATCCTCCAAAGTAATATTTATAGCTGCAATTTAGGTTGTCAGCTTATTGAAATCCCTCCAAAGTATTTTGTTATTGTAAACATCTTACATTGTCGTAAATGATTTTGAAATACTATTAATTATGTTTTTTTATACAATATTATGAAAAAAATAAAAGAAAGTTAGGACTGAATTTCACTTTCATTTTTATCTGTTAATTACATTCATAGGCAATACAAAAAAGTCATTATGAAGGAAACTCAAATAATCAAAGCAATTAAATTCATTGCTGAATTTGAGATAAATATCTGTCCTCACTCCAATAACATTACTGCCATTTTATCAGTTCTTTCCCCGTTCAACTTTATGTCTATGTACTTATTGTTATACGTATGGCGCCTTGAGCATCCATTAGGATGGATGAGTGCGCGATATAAATCTTATTCATTATAATTATTATTATTATTATTATTATTATAAATATTAAAATTATTATTATTAATATTAATATTATCATTATTACTATTTTTCAATTATTATTATTATTAATATTAATATTATTATTATTAATAATATCAATATTAATATCATTATTATTATTACCATTACTATTTATATCATTATTATCATTATTATTATTAGTAATATTATTCTTAATATTGTTATTAATATTATTAGTATTATTATTAATATTATCGTTATCATTATTATTGATATTATTATTAATAATTTTAATATTGTCATCATCATCATCATCATCATCATCACCATCACCATCATCATCATCATCATTATCAATATTATCATTATTGATAATATTATTATTATTATTATTATTATTATTATTATTATTATTATTATTATTATTATTATTGTTATTATTATTATTATTATCATAACTGATCAGAACACATTTGCTTCCAACCAATCAACATATACTTATGACTGATCAATACTTCTAACTACTCTGTACTTTTGACAAATCAATATAAATCAAAATGTAAAAAAAAACATAACAATGAATACATTCTTTCTAGGAAAGCAACATATCACAAATAACCATAGAAATCTACAACTCTCAGATACATTCTATGCATCCTGATTGTGGGTTCTAAAGCATTTCTCAGCACCATGGAGATGTCCAGGGCAGCTTGATAAACCAGTTGTAAACTGGTGAATGCAGATCTCTAGCTTGCCAACCTGATGCTCTAACCGCTAGACCACAGAAATCTTATGGAAAGTGAAATACTTTTACAATATATCAAATGCTTTTAAAGTTACGAATATTAATAGGGTCTAGAAATGAAAGTAAAAGAAATAGTTCAAAACAATAGCCAGCAAAATTTAAAAATCCTAAAGAATAGTAAGTAATGGAAAAAATTCAGGAAACACCTTTGAAAATATTTTGTTGATTGCAGAATATGAACCTGAAGAATAATCAATTCTTGCAATATTTCAAAAGCTGGATTCAGCTTTTATAGAGAACATTTAAAAGTGAAAATCCCCAACAAATGCTTAATACAGAACTAAATTCTAAATCTTTTATGAACATACACCGTATGCAGACTTAAGTCATATTCTTATATATTTTTATAGGCGATATATATTTTTACATCTCTTGGGCGTTATTGCTTTTTAGCATTTAATAGTATTTACCAACATTTTTATTTTTCCTGATTTACTGTTTTTATATAACTTTTACATTTATAACTTTTATATTTACATATCTTTGTACGTTTTGCAACAGGGCGACAAATTTCTATATTTCATTGAGGAATAAATTTATCTTATCTTATCTTAATATAAAATACTTAAAGATACGTCTTGTATTATGAAGACAAACATAGGTCATGGAATTGCAATGAGAACTGTGCAGAACCTGTAAATTTAGACAAAAGGCTATCATTAGACCAGTCCATTGCACCAGGACCTTGTTTAACTTGGTGACTGGTCTCCAGACCACTCAGGGAATTCTGGCGATCCATGTTGGTCAAATCCAGTAACTGACCTCCAATAAAAATTGATGCTCAACTTGAGCTTCCTAAGGATTTTAGATCGAGAATTTTATAGATTGGTTGGTAGCCCAGCTCACCCAGGGCTTTCATATAGTTTCCGTTACCCCAACTAACGGTTTATAACCCCTGATACCAGGTCGAGTAAGGATTCTTTTACATTCTTGGAAATAAACCAGAACCAGATTTGTCATTCTACATGACACACTTCACTGGCAACTTGACGGATTTCCCAACGTTAGCCAGTCAAAATTCCTTAAACGAGGCCCTGCACTACACATTAGCAGCAATGCTACAGTACAGCTGAATGAACTAAAGCAAGAGAAATAATGTGCCTTGTTCAACACAACACAGGGAGAATCAAACTCAGTACCTTTTGAATATTGATTTTGACTCTCTAATGACTGAAGCGCTCGCTTCCTAAATGCTAAGAAATGGGTCATTACTGTAACAGCTAAATAAATCAAAATGCCGCACATGTTACATGCGAACTTTCACAAGAAATCAAGGATAATCCAGTGGGTGTCAAAAATTGTGCAATAACACTGTCATTCAATACCTGGGTGGCGTAGTTTTAGAAAATTCCACGATGATCTCATACATTGACTCATGGTTGGATTGTTGATGTTTAACGGCACTGCGACAGTCAGATTCAAATGTGCCACGAGGGTCTTAAAAACTAAGATGCTTGAGTTAGGACAGAGGAAAGACAGGAGGGATAGAGGGAAGGTGGGGGGTTTGATGTGTTGATGTTTAATGGCACTGCGAGTCAGATTCAAATGTGCCACGAGGGTGTTAAAAACTAAGGTGCTTGAGCTAGGACAGAGGAAAGACAAGAGGGATAGAGGGAAGGAGGGGGGTTTGATGTGTTGATGTTCAATGGCACCGCGACAAGTCAGAGTCAAATGTGCCACGAGGGTCTTAAAAAGTAAGGTGCTTGAGTTAGGACAGAGAGGAAACACAGGATTTGTTGATGTTCAATGGCACCGGGACAAGTCAGAGTCAAATGTGCCACGAGGGTCTTAAAAACTAAGGTGCTTGAGTTAGGACAGAGAGGAAAAACAGGAGGGATAGAGGGAAGGAGGGGGGTTTGATTTGTTGATGTTCAATGGCACCCGCGACAAGTCAGAGTCAAATGTGCCACGAGGGTCTTAAAAAGTAAGGTGCTTGAGTTAGGACAGAGAGGAAAGACAGGAGGGATAGAGGGAAGGAGGGGGGTTTGATGTGTTGATGTTCAATGGCACCCGCGACAAGTCAGAGTCAAATGTGCCACGAGGGTGTTAAAAACTAAGGTGCTTGAGCTAGGACAGAGGAAAGACAAGAGGGATAGAGGGAAGGAGGGGGGTTTGACTTGTTGATGTACAATGGCACCGCGACAAGTCAGAGTCAAATGTGCCACGAGGGTGTTAAAAACTAAGGTGCTTGAGTTAGGACAGAGAGGAAAGACAGGAGGGATAGAGGGAAGGAGGGGGGTTTGATGTGTTGATGTTCAATGGCACCCGCAACAAGTCAGAGTCAAATGTGCCACCAGGGTCTTAAAAAGTAAGGTGCTTGAGTTAGGACAGAGAGGAAAGACAGGAGGGATAGAGGGAAGGTGGGAGGTTTGATGTGTTGATGTTCAATGGCACCCGCAACAAGTCAGAGTCAAATGTGCCACGAGGGTCTTAAAAACTAAGGTGCTTGAGTTAGAACAGAGAGGAAAGACAGGAGGATAGAGGGAAGGAGGGGGTTTGATGTGTTGATGTTCAATGGCACCCGCAACAAGTCAGAGTCAAATGTGCCACGAGGATGTTAAAAACTGGGGTGCTTGAGTTAGAACAGAGAGGAAAGACAGGAGGGATAGAGGGAAGGAGGGGTTTGATGTGTTGATGTTCAATGGCACCCACAACAAGTCAGAGTCAAATGTGCCACGAGGGTCTTAAAAACTAAGGTGCTTGAGTTAGGACAGAGAGGAAAGACAGGAGGGATAGAGGGAAGGAGGGGGTTTAATTTGTTGATGTTCAATGGCACGCGACAAGTCAGAGTCAAATGTGCCACGAGGGTGTTAAAAACTAAGGTGCTTGAGTTAGGACAAAGAGGAAAGACAGGAGGGATACAGGGAAGAAGGGGGATTTAATTTGTTGATGTTCAATGGCACCGCGACAAGTCAGAGTCAAATGTGCCACGAGGGTGTTAAAAACTAAAGGTGCTTGAGTTAGGACAGAGAGGAAAGACAGGAGGGATAGAGGAAGGAGGGGGTTTAATTTGTTGATGTTCAATGGCACGCATGACAAGTCAGAGTCAAATGTGCCACGAGGGTGTTAAAAACTAAGGTGCTTGAGTTAGGACAGAGAGGAAAGACAGGAGGGATAGAGGGAAGAAGGGGGTTTAATTTGTTGATGTTCAATGGCACCGCGACAAGTCAGAGTCAAATGTGCCACGAGGGTGTTAAAAACTAAGGTGCTTGAGTTAGGACAGAGAGGAAAGACAGGAGGGATAGAGGGAAGGAGGGGGGTTTGATGTGTTGATGTTCAATGGCACATGACAAGTCAGAGTCAAATGTGCCACGAGGGTCTTAAAAACTAAGGTGCTTGAGTTAGGACAGAGAGGAAAGACAGGAGGGATAGAGGGAAGGAGGGGGGTTTGATGTGTTGATGTTCAATGGCACCACGACAAGTCAGAGTCAAATGTGCCACGAGGGTGTTAAAAACTAAGGTGCTTGAGCTAGGACAGAGGAAAGACAGGAGGGATAGAGGGAAGGAGGGGGTTTTGATGTGTTGATATTCAATGGCACCGCGACAAGTCAGAGTCAAATGTGCCACGAGGGTCTTAAAAACTAAGGTGCTTGAGTTAGGACAGAGAGGAAAGACAGGAGGGATAGAGGGAAGGAGGGGGGTTTGATTTGTTGATGTTCAATGGCACCGCGACAAGTCAGAGTCAAATGTGCCAAGAGGGCGTTAAGGTGCTTGAGGAAAGTGACTCATACCGCCCTCCTGACACAATCCTCTAGAATAGGAACTTTGTGACAATATTTCTAAATACATCTCTGACATCTAGAACTCTATATAAGGAGCTGTTATTTCGACAATCAGCGAGGTTTCATAAATTTACAACTGTGTCTGTACTCTTACATTGAGAATTTATTAACTGCCTTCATTCAGTGTGTGGATATTTACTAAAGTCAACTTGAATTATGTTGACTTCTGCTTGATAATATCGTATCCAGTTGATTTGAATCCTAAAGTAAATCTATACAGCTCTTGTAAAAGTCTTTCAAGAACCTAACTCCTGCAAACTAAAACTTTGATAGAAATCATCGCATCAATATCATTACACAATTCTTTGCTAAATTAGATTCTTCGTGGAACTGGATCATTATCTTGGAACACACTGGACTTTATCTAAATATTAACCGTCACCCAAAGAGGTCATGAAAACTCAGGTCAGGATATTTAAGTAGGCTAGGTTTAACTTAAGATTATTATTTTGTACTATTTATAGGAGAAACTTTGACATTTTTGTCCAATTGTTTGTTTGATGAGGGCTTAACGGCACCACGGCAACGAGGGTCAAATTGTGCCTGAGAGGTCAGATCATTCTAGAGGTAGGAAGGAAAGAAAACAGGGAAAGAATGAGAGAAATTCAGGTACAAAAAGTCAGAAAGCTGTGATCGAGAGAGGAGGTGCATGGGTGAAACAAAAACAAAGTAGAGAGAGGGGGTGGAAGAGGAGAATTAAATATGGTTGTAGTGGGAAGCATGATGAAGAAAGGAGATCATTTTATTCGGAGGATTTTTCTGGAAGAACTCAGCAATCGAGTTGTGGGGAGCGAGGGAAGCTCTGGGAAAGTCTTTTTCCAAGCCACTGATCTTGATTTGATCTTTTTGCATTCTTCCGTTACTTTTCTATTTTTCGTCGGTACTATATTGATACTTTTTGGATATAAGGCTAATGTCTGGTACTGAGCCCCAACCAGGCACCCCCATGATAAAGATGAAAAACAACATAAGCTCTTCTGAATAGAAAATTTGGGTTAAATTTCATAGCAATTTTGTTCTGCAATTAACATTTGTTTGCTTGTTGAGGTTTAACGGCACTGTGACAGTCAAGAGTCAAATGTTCGATTTAACTGATGAATATTGCTGGGGTATTCCTATTTTGGTTTTTCACTCCCTAAAGGTCCCTCAAGAGATCAAAGCCCTATTTAGTTACTGTTACCCCTCCTGTGCAATAAAATCATAAGGAAAACGAACCTACATTTGAGATTGAGGGTGTCAGCTCTTTCTTATCAATGAGATTTACTTCTATAAGGTTATACTTTGGGGCTATATATTTTGCTGAAAAGTGATACCAGATGTCCAGGCTTATCAAATCAGTTTTATATATTTCAAGAAACTTCAAAATTATTACTGGCAGTCAAAACTTGCGAGATCTAAAGAGAAGTTCCTGAAATAAAATCAACGACCCCTCCCCACCCCAGGTGAGCACATGATAAAGCAATATTGGCACAGAGTTCCACTTCTTCTCATTGTAAGGCTAGTTTGAGAAATATAACTTAGCAAAGCCTGACAGAACTTACTGGATTATCTGGTCAAATTTTCTCACGAACGGTACAGGTGTTATGAACAAGGCTGAAAAACTGTCCAGGGTTGAGCTGTCGAGATACCCAAGGGCCAACTGCGCCTCGTGTTTAACCTGCAACAACAAGGAATAACTTACAACAAAATAAAGACAACTTAACATACCATACACAGTATCTCCTTATTTCTAAAAAAAGGATAACTTACTACACCATACTGGGTATCTCCATTTTAACACAAATATGAGCAACTTATACACCCTACTGGGTATCTCCATGTTCCCTCCCAAATAAAGATAAACCCTACTGGGTATCTCCATGTTCCCTCCCAAATAAAGATAAACCCTACTGGGTATCTCCATGTTCCCTCCCAAATAAAGATAAACCCTACTGGATATCTCCATGTTCCCTCCCAAATAAAGATACACCCTACTGGATATCTCCATGTTCCCTCCCAAATAAAGATAAACCCTACTGGGCATCTCCATGTTCCCTCCCAAATAAAGATAAACCCTACTGGGCATCTCCATGTTCCCTCCCAAATAAAGATAAACCCTATTGGGTATCTCCATATTCCCTCCCAAATAAAGATAAACCCTACTGGGTATCTTCATGTTCCTTCCCAAATAAAGATACACCCTACTGGATATCTCCATGTTCCCTCCCAAATAAAGATAGACCCTACTGGATATCTCCATGTTCCCTCCCAAATAAAGATACACCCTACTGGGTATCTCCATGTTCCCTCCCAAATAAAGATAAACCCTACTGGATATCTTCATGTTCCCTCCCAAATAAAGATACACCCTACTGGGTATCTCCATGTTCCCTCCCAAATAAAGATACACCCTACTGGGTATCTCCATGTTCCCTCCCAAATAAAGATACACCCCCACTTGGCATCTCCATGTTCCCTCCCAAATAAAGATATACCCTACTGGGTATCTCCATGTTCCCTCCCAAATAAAGATACACCCTACTGGGTATCTCCATGTTCCCTCCCAAATAAAGATAAACCCTACTGGATATCTCCATGTTCTCTCCCAAATAAAGATACACCCTACTGGGTATCTCCATGTTCCCTCCCAAATAAAGATAAACCCTACTGGGTATCTCCATGTTTCCTCCTAAATGAAGATACACTCTACTGGGTATCTCCATGTTCCCTCCCAAATAAAGATACACCCTACTGGGTATCTCCATGCTCCCTCCCAAATAAAGATATACCCTACTGGGTATCTCCATGTTCCCTCCCAAATAAAGATACACCCTACTGGGTATCTCCATGTTCCCTCCCAAATAAAGATACACCCTACAGGGTATCTCCATGTTCCCTCCCAAATAAAGATACACCCTACTGGGTATCTCCAAGTTCCCTCCCAAATAAAGATACACCCTACTGGGTATCTCCATGTTCTCTCCTAAATAATGATACACCCTACTGGGTATCTCCATGGTCCCCCACAAATAATGATACACCCTACTGGGTATCCCCATGTTCCCTCCCAAATAAAGATACACCCTACTGGGTATCTTCATGTTCCCTCCCAAATAAAGATACACCCTACTGGATATCTTAATGTTCCCTCCCAAATAAAGATACACCCTACTGGGTATCTCCATGTTCCCTCCCAAATAAAGACAACTTAACATAGCATGCAGAGTACACAATACAGAGTATCTCCATTTTTCTACAAAAAAGAATAAATCAACCTACCATACAAGGCATTCATGTTTGTTTTCAAATAACTTAATGCACCATACAAGGTAATTACATATTCCTACAATTTTTAATACATGGTTTCTTCAATAACTTAAAACACAAAATATCGTACAGTGTCTATGTATTTCCAACAAATAAGGATAAATGAAAAATATACCTATAAACTTTCCTTTTAAGAGGGTAAATTCCCATTCTATATGAAATCACCTAATTTACATTGTACATAATCCCGTGACAAACAGATGTTGTGAACATGAATCCATCAAAGAAGGTTATTCTACTTATTGCTAGGCTAAGTAACTTTTCTCACTATAATCACTGTGGTTAATTTTTGTTTATAAATTTTCTATAGAATATTTGCATTGTCATGACCCATGCATTATATTCAGTTAATGCACGACCTTCAATATTTGGCTTAGTCCATTGTTACTACTGGTGCAATTTCTTAACAAAAAAAAAACCTATGTAAACTTTTCTCATTTTTATTCTTTTTTTGTTGTTTTCATGCATTTTAAACAATCTGACCAGAAATTTTATAAAAGATTAATGTTGAGGCAGAGTGTTTATAGGCATATTTAATGCATGGGCAAAGGACTTTGACACGAGTAGAATGACCCGACTTTACATGAATTTAATGCATGGGTCATAACAATGCAAATACTCCAAAGAAATTTTTATAAACAAAATTAACCACAGTGATTAAAGTGAGAAAAGTTACTTAGCCTAGCAATAAAGAGAATAACCTTCTTTGGTGGATTCATGTTCACAACATCTGTTTGTCACGGGGTAACATACAAGGCAAATTAGGAGATTTTTATTGACCATTATCCCGCGGCAAAGGGACAGCTGTGTGATATATGAACAATTCACTAATGATATTAGGTCATCCCAATAAATTTAATAAAAGCAATATCTATTATTTATGTAGATATCTTTGATGTTCCTATATGGAGGGGGAGGGGAGAGAGGGGGGTAATGATTATTGCTTCATCTGCTAAAGGAGTCTGTCCATTATCCCATGGCAAAGGAATGGTAAGGACAGTTGTGTGATCCATAACCCTTTATAAATGATATCAAGGTTTTACAAATTAAGTTCACGAAGCAGTTCTGTGATATGGAATGGATTGAGACAAAACACACAAGTACATTGAGCATAACCAAAAGAGAACACTGCAATTTTACAGAAGCACTGAAAAAGGAATATTCTACTGACCTGCTCATACACACATTTCATCATATTAGCACATATGTTCAAGTAACCAGTCGAGTCAACAAACACAATGTCAAATGCATCATGAAAACTTTGCAAAGATGGCAAATCATCGCTTTGAGATATAGGATTTAATGATATTCCTTCTGAAGTCCACTTGCTTTGTGCTATAAGAAATAAAAGAAACAATGGTGTACAACACTGAGCTTGGGATTGCCAGCTTAATTTGATCCTTATACGCATAAGATTTTTGCCACTGTTCTACAGAACAGTACTTTCTCAAATAATGTTGTTCCGGATCAGAATGCACTGTTCCGGATCAGAATGCACTGTTGTGGATCAAAATGCACTGTTCCGGATCAGATTGCACTGTTCCGGATCAGAATGCACTGTTCCGGATCAGAATGCACTGTTCCGGATCAGAATGCACTGTTCCGGATCAGAATGCACTGTTCCGGATCAGATTGCACTGTTCCAGATCAGATTGCACTGTTCCGGATCAGAATGCACTGTCTTGGATCAGAATGCACTGTTCCGGATCAGAATGCACTGTTACAGATCAAAATGCACTGTTCCGGATCAGAATGCACTGTTTCGGATCAGAATGCACTGTTTTGGATCAGAATGCACTGTTTCGATCAGAATGTTCCATATCAGAGTGCACTGTTCGGATCAGAATGCACTGTTCGGATCAGAATGCACTGTTCCGGATCAGAATGCACTGTTCCGGATCAGAATGCACTGTTCCGGATCAGAATGCACTGTTCCGGATCAGAATGCACTGTTCCGGATCAGAATGCACTGTTCCGGATCAGAATGCACTGTTACGGATCAAAATGCACTGTTCCGGATCAGAATGCACAGTTCCGGATCAGAATGCACTGTTCCGGATCAGAATGCACTATTCGGATCAGAATGCACTGTTCCGGATCAGATACACTGATTCGAATCAGAATGCACTGTTCCAAATCAAAATGCACTGTTCCGGATCAGAATGCACTGTTCCAACTTTTATGGCCGATAACAGGACAAATTCATTTCTTCAAAGTGGGCTTAATTTACAACTACTTTATTGGTTAATATGTGCAAATATGTATGTTCCAACTTTTTAGGTTTCTTCAAAGTATTCTTTATTGGTTAATATGTGCAAATATGTATGTAGGTTTCTAGTATTCACATGATGTAGCATTCCGGAAAGTCATACACCTGTAAGCAGCCTTGCTTATGTGTATTCATGATTAATTGTATTGGCAATTTCAGGCAAGGTGGGAAAAACTTTTTCTTACTGGAAGAAAATATTTTTATGATGATATTGTTTGACAATGTCATGCATTTTCTTGAGCAGAAATCATGTTATTGATTATTGCTGCCACATGCTTGTGGAAAGAACACTGTTCCACTGGAACAGTGTGATGCATAAATAGCACTGTTCTCTGAACAGCGGAAAATATGACCTCTGGTAATCTGGCCAATTATCATATCCATTTAATGTGTCAACAACATATAGTTCTGAGGAATTACTCATCACCCCAAAGTTTCTCAAACTACCACTCCACTCCTTTAACATTTGCCGTTAAAGGAGATATTCAGTCTGAAATAATCCTTATTTCATATAATAGAATTAAAAATAACAAAGTTTTCTGACCAAGTTTCATACCCCCTTAAGCAATCTAACACAATTTTATAATTATAAAAACTTTCATTTTACTACTACAGTAAATAGTACTATGGGAGCCACCATTTTCATTTTAAAACATGTAGATTATGATGTCATCAGCCCAGCAGGATGTTGGAATGCTTTTTATTTCTTTTTATAATTTACCTGAAAAGGTTTTTAGGTTATGAAAAGAAAAGAAATTTTTTTTTATGTAAGCGGTCAAGGAATTTTTGTGTACACATGAAATTATTAAATCATGCTGTTAAAACTTTGTGTCACATCATTTTGGAATAAAACCTAATTTATAAAGAAATACATTAAATTCCTTATGTCCCTATTGGGGAAATTATGTCATCATGCACAATATTTCAAAACAGAATTGAACAAAATGGCAGCCTCCATGTGTCAACTTTCAAACATAATTAACTTGAGGTAGAAAAAGATTTTGACTTGCTGTTTTTAGTAGTTGGTGAAGATTTGTATCCTCTATCATATGAAATAATGATTGTATCAGACTTTATTTCTCCTTCAAGTGGCAAATTATTCATGGAAGGAAATTTTTGTTTGTTCCTCTTTGTTAATTTGTAATGAAACACAAAGACTGACAGTGGATGGCAATATTTAAATAGTCAATATACTGTCAATATCTTGTAGGGATTAATAACAACATCAACATCAATAGATTTGAAAACAAAACAATAACTTATCCTTTCTATAATATCGATAGCAGCGAAACTTAATAGGCAGCCTGCGGGCCAAATCTGGCCAACCAGACAATCCAATCTGGCCCGCGAACAATAGTCATAGTGGAAAAAAATACATAGTACGTCCTGATCGATCCGAATGAGATCGGTAAAAATTGCAAAATCCTCGTATATTTGGGGTGTTTCCAAGACAGATCAGCGCACTAGAACATCGCGGCTCATCAAATAAAATGTTATCTTTAGTTCCATTATAAATAAGCAGACTCGCGGCGTGTCAAAGGAAGGCAGATAAAAGAACCGCCGACATCTGGCATACATTCTTATTGTGCTTTGTATTCAGGGATTGTTTTGACGGGTTTTGTTTGTCATGTGATGCTGGTTTTGCCATGCGATTGGCCTGCGGCTTGAGGCTGTTGTCAAATGAAAAATTAAGTAAGAAATTGTGACCTATAGGGATGAAAAAGAAGCAAGTTTGAATTTTAAAATAGTTCGTTCTATCTACATCACATTACATGAACAACCCGACCTGCAATAAAAACAGATCAGATGACCTATCCTTACGAAGGTTACATGATGCTCCACCTATTTTCGTTACCCAAGCAAACTAATACAGCTGGAGGTGGGTAGCAATTGAGGCAACTTTCATAAATAATTGCTCACCCGAGCAGTAAACAACGCAAGTCCGGTAAGCTGCATCATGACTTGAGGATATGTATGTATAATTTACTGAAAGGAATATTCTTGTTAATTTAAATTTTCATATATATGATAAAGGACTATTCAAGGAACAAATTGACAATGAGGGTCAAATTGTGCCTGAGAGGTCAGATCATTCTAGAGGTATAAAGGAAAGGAAACAGGGGGAGAACGAGAGCAATTCAAGAACAAAAAGTCAGAAAGCTGTGATCGAGAGAGGAGGTGCATTGTTGAAACAAAAACAAAGTAGAGAGAGGGGGCGGAAGAGGAGAATTAAATATGGTTGTAGAGGGAAGCATGATGAAGGAAAGAGATAATCTTACCCGGAGGATTTTTCTGGAAGAACTCAGCAATTGAGTTGTGGGGAGCGATGGAAGCTTTCGGAAAGTTGTACAGGGGGCAAGCAAGGAGAACGTGATGAATTGTGAGGGTGCAGTGGCAATTGTTGCAGAGGGGTTGGGTAGAGCCAATAAGGAGGTGGGAGTGAGTGAGGTGGGTGTGACCTATTCTAAGACGGATAATATGAACGTTGCCAATACAAGAGAGGTTGTTGATGGTGGGTTTGATCGGAATGGTGGGCTGGATGACGTGGAGTTTGTTATCAATTTGGTAGTTCCATGAGGTTGGCCAGCGGTCACGAATAGAGAAGCGATAAGTGGTTTGATGTCAGAGAGGGTTTTGGGAAAACGGGTAGGGGGGAGGTTGAGGGCAAGTGTAGCAGCTGCATCAGCCCTGTCGTTGCCAGGGATACCAACATAACTTGGTAAAATGAAAATCATTTTTCTTTCATTTGGAGTGCAAGGTACACGACCAGCAAAAAATTTCATGCATGTCATACTTGTCATACTAGGGAGTGAGGTACATGTACATTAGCTTAGTTGGTAGAGCACACAACTGAGATACTGGAGGTACCGGGTTCAAGCCCCGGGCATGTCTAACCCGCTTTTCCACAGCTATGCAGACAGATATGCTAATCATCAAAGTGGAAGTACATCATTTGCAGCTCCTGCTTCTTATTTCGTTAAAGAGATATTAAGATTTAAAGTTTGGTATCATTTGTGTAGAAACAACTGAAATTAGACTAGTTGGGATGTCATAGCCTCAGATTCCTCAAAGTCTTTATGTATTCTATATTTTGTCCTGCAATTTTGTGGCTTAAAGACCATGGGATATGTCAAAAAAGTAGTAAAACTGAATCTAGGAAGGGTATTTATAATATACCATCTGAAGAAAGTTTGAGGAAAAATAATCTAAATAGTGAAAAAATTACACAAATTTTCTTTAAAATACATAAAGACTTTGAGGAATCTGAGGCTGTGACATCACAACTAGTCTGATTTCAGTCGTTTCTACAGAAATGATACAAAACTTTAAACCTGAATATCTCCTTAACAGAATAAGATGTTGCAATGCTTTCTTTACCATTTTGTTTCTTTTAAAGCTCTCTTTCATATAAAATGGACATGCTTGACCACTAAACTAATCCTTTAATAGTTTAATATTCCTATATATTTAAATATATATATATATATATATATATATATATATATATATATATATATATATATATATATATATATATATATATGTATATATATATATATATATATATATATATATATATATATATATATATATATATATATATATATATATAATATATACATATAAATATATATGTATATATTATATATATATATATATATAAATGTATGTATGTATGTATGTGTGTATAAATATATATGTATGTATGTGTATATATGTATGTATATGTATATATATATATATATATATATAAATATATATATATATATATATATATATATATATATATATATATATATATATATATATATATATATATATATATATATATATACTAACATTGACAATCATAGACTACTATTCTGAAAGCCCAAATAAACTCAATATGGATTGACACACATGAATGCCTCAAACCCTGGAATACCTATCATATTCAAAACAATTACAGTCTCTCCAGAACATAGACCAGCAATGAGCTCTTCAGCACAACAATAGGACAGAAAAAGCTTTCAGACGTTCAATTTAATCGTTTTCCCCCATCGTCGCTTTCCACTTTCAATTTTCCTTTTAAGCCCAAATTTCATTTCTGGATGCAGACCCAAATACAAGAAGTGTTCTTTGAGCATTTTTCAATTTGTTTAATCTTATAGTATGCAAGTCAGCTAAGGATTGATGCAATCTAAACATACCATTTGTTTCCTGGAAATCTTCAGGTGATATTTACTCACATTTTCATTTCATTTTTAGGGAAAATAAGAAGATAAAAAACGGAAACCAACTTTACAGTTTGACGGTCTTACTGCGCTTCCTACAAATGGCAAGATCACTATCACTTTCTTTTAACTTCTGTTTAAAGTAAGTCAAGCATAGATTACATATATACACAACTGTTCCTACCAGTAATGTTACTGTAACTTAACAAGATTTAAAAGCAAGTATTTTGGACTTGCTTTAAGGGAAGACAAACTTCAGAAGCTACTCATTACGGGGAAGGTGAATGGCAGATGGGCTCGAGGCAGACCACGGAGGACCTGGCTGACTGACATAAAAAATCGGACAAGTCTCGACCTTCAGGAGTATGTGAGACATGCAAATGATCGCCTCTACTGAAAACAGATGATCGCACATCTACCTTCGGTAGCTGCGACCTCCTGGTATCTGGTAAAATGCATGTATAAAAAGATTGAGACAATAATTGCTTTTTTGATATCTTCTCTGAGTGACATCAATGACCCACAGTGCACCCTCTTATCACCTTCATGCCTGCCATTATAAGAAATGATGGATTTATAGTTAATGTTCAAATGTGTAGCCTACATAGAAAGGTCAGGATCTAAAATAGTTTGCATAGTAAGAAATACTCCAATGACTATCCACTGCTTGTCATCATTTTTGTGTACAGTACTACTGAAAGTGGAGGAAAGTCAAAAGTGTGTGTGTGTGTGTGGGATGGAAGAAAGAGAGGGGAGGGGGGAGGGGTGGGGGGAAGAATTACAAAATCATGCTAAAATACAACACATCACCATATAAAAGTATCCATTTGGACAAAAATTGAGGGTGGGTAAAGTGCCCCCTTGCTCCTCTTAGATCCCACCTATGCACAAACCATATAAGTAGGAACCATGGGCCAAGAGGCAAGATTCCTCTACATTTTCAAAAACTGACAAAAGTGCCCCCCTTTTTAGAAATAAAAAGTGCACCTCAATTACTGTCCAAGAAGAGCGGGAATGTTTAACTACCCGCCAACAAAAACAAGCTTCCAAAAACAAGCTTATACCCGCCCCAAAAATATATGTTGATGTACACACCATTGCTGTTCTAGATTGTACAGTACTTATTAAAGGCTTAAACTATAATTCATTGTGTGTTGTCACTGATAAAGAAGCAAAGACGCTGACAAGTATCAAATAAGACAGTTTTTAGTTAGTACAAATTTTACCAAACGCAAAAATGGTATTTCATGAGATAAGAATTTCACAGAACGTTTTATTTGGGAAATCCATGACTTTTTTTAAAAGAATATCCCCTTCTTTTTTATTTAAACAATACAAAATAAATTATTTGAAAGAGCATACTTTTAGAGCCAATTTGATTTTTAAAGATTTTTCAAATTAATTTTAAAGTTTTTGTACAGTATGATGAATTCATGTTTGATGATGTCATAGAGACAATTCAATTGCAAATGTTCATGTATTTCTTTGAACGTTAATTGTTTGTTTCGGTATGATTAGAAACAATTTTCCAAAAGTTATTGAAGTAGGATATATTTGGCAAATACCCAACTTTCATCAATTTATTTTTCTAGCAGGTTTTATTTATGAAAAAGGATGATAGATTCTAATGACATACATCAACTTTGTGGGAGAATGTGTTGCTGTGATGTCATACTGAGCCTTTTCCTATTTGTTTAGTGGCATTTTTTGTTAACCTTCAAATTTAAATATTTCCTGGTAGGAATAACAAATCAACATGATTTTTGTACTAAATTGTTTCTGAAATTGTTCTCTTTTTTATGAAAAGTTACGAATAAACATGGGAATATTCCGTTAAGAATCAATTTCAAAACTAATTTACTTAGTTTCTTGGTCCCAAACGTGGCAGATGTCATTCAATCTTGAGAAATGCAAAGTTATTCATTTTGGTCAGAGCAATTTGGCTTTTAATTACTGCATGAATGGTTCAAATCTTTGTTGTGTTGATCAAGAAAGGGATCTAGGTGTTGTCATTACTAGCAATCTGAAGCCGTCTAAACAGTGTGCTTTAGCAGCTGCAAGAGAAAATAGGATGCTTGGTTTGATTAGAAGAAATTTTGTTTTCTTGGTAGAGAGGTTGTTCTTAATTTGTATAAGCAGTTAGTCAGGCCTCACCTTGAGTATGCTATTCAGGCTTGGAGTCCCTTTTATGAGAAGGATAAGTTCATTTTGGAGCAGGTTCAGCAAAGAGCCACTAGACTTATTCCCGAAGTAAGGAATCTCTCTTATGAATCTAATTTGCAAATTCTTGGTCTGACCACACTTGAGTTAGGAAGAGTATGTGGCGATATGATTCAGGTTTTGAAATTCCTATCTGGTAGTAATGCTTCCTATAATGTCTTGCATTTTTCAGGTAATTCTCATGTGACACATGGTAACAGTTTGAAGTTGACCAAAGAGTTCTCACAGATTGATATTCAGTGTTTTATCTTTGACAAAGAGTTAATAATGAGTGGAATGGTTTGCCTAGGTGGATGGTTAGCTCCAATTCTGTACACAACTTAAGTCAACATTAATAAGTTTTTTACTATAAACTTTGGGATTCTATGAATTTTGCTGTATTTTCTTTTGTGGTGGTGGTAGTGTTATTTGGGCTGTTTATAGGGTGACTAACCATTCTTAACCTGTCATCATGTTGTGTTCTGTTAAAACATAAATATATCTGTAACTGTTATTTAAAATTAAATGTTGCTGTACATGGGTAGTCAATTAATTTAAAAAAACATCTTACTTAGCATTTAAAACAATAAAAATGCATTTAAACCAACATAATTAAATAGGACACATTTACACATTTTCTATTTTTATTAGAACTGAAAACAGTAATAGACATACAATGTTATCACACCATATCTATAATACCTGATATGACACACTGGTTTTAAATTCCTGATTTTCTAAATATGTAGTAAATTGATTTTGCTTTTGATATTTACATTTTGAACGAAGATACAAAATCTAAAGTCTTGAGTTTCAGTTTCCCTTAACATAGCATTTTCCTCACTTGAATTAAAAATAGAAACTAGAGAGGAAGCATGGAAACATTCTCTGGGGAGGCCACCTGTTTCCCATGTGACTAGTTGTTTGCTAAACCGAATGTGAAGGAGTTGATGGATAGGACCATATCCTTTTACAAGTATGGTGAATGAAAGTAAAGGTATTCTGAATCTGTTATAAATATTTTCACACTTCAAGGAAATTTTAGGGTTACTTGAATCATAACAACATAAATTCAACAGCTAATTTGAGTAATATCACTTTAGGAAGTAATCAATCTCAATATGATAACTGGCAACAAAATACAAAATGCAACAAATGCAAATTAATTCAAAACATCTTTTTTACTGATGAGTAGTGCTGTCATGACATGTTGACTATCACAATATCTCTTTTCCGCGACATGAAATATGCCTCTCGCGACATTTCGCAATACCAAAAACTAATACTCAACTGAGAAATTTTCACGCAACTAGGCTAGGCTACTTCGTATGTTACAGTATTAAATCTAAAAGTCAAGTCAAGGCCATTAAAAATGTGCAAAAATATGTGTGAAACATAAAACAAATTAAAAATTGTGCTCCGTCACCCCACACTGACACGTTCCGATGTAAGTTGGCAAAAAGAGCGAAAAATTGGCCCAGAACATGCCTCTCAGGCTCTCACTTTGATGATTCATGGTCATATCGACTAAATTACCAAACACGTGCGTGATGCGTGATGAACGTAATAGTCACCCGATTATGTCATCTGCTAGATCTGCAAATCATTTTTTCTTGCGTTCATTATATCATGGAGTAAATTGTAACTCCATGATCGTATAACGTTAGTGATAATAACAATGTATGTCGTGAGTCAGTTTTCTTAAAAAGTATCAACATTTCACAAATATCCAGAAAACTTGCCTGGTATAAGTAAACTGTCATATCGGAAACTTTAGTTAAATAATGAAGCAATATATGCTCAATTTAAAGTGGGGCAGTGGCTCAGTGGTTAAGGAGTCATGCTCGTATGTGAAAGGTGCTGGGTTCAATTCCTGTTGTGAGCACTGCATTGTGTCCTTCAGCAAGACACTTCACTCTACTTGCTTCAGTCCACTCAGCTGTAAAATGAGTACCAGCACTGCAGGGGATTTATTCTGCAATGGACTGGCCTCATGTACTATCATTTGCATGCGCCATGGAAACCGGAAATAAGCACAGGCCCTATGAGGCTAATGGCTTGGATGAATTTAGCTTTATTTTAGTTATATACTAAATTCATCACGAGTAACATTAAATAACAAATTTGATTATTGAAAACAAATGAATTAATTTTGTAAGCCACAAAATCCCAGAAATTATTCTATTAATTCTTTTAATAAATGTGAGGCTTTGATGTCACTCATAATCTGATTTAAGTGAAAACGTTATACTTGAATATTTCATTAACGGTATACTGTTTTTAAATACTGTCTTCACCACATCAAACTTTCCTTTGCTACCTCTGATGTATGCCGAAAGAAGAAAATCCTCTTTCTTTCAAATGATTTTTTTTTTTTTAATGATAATAATCTATAATAGCATATATTTAAAAAAAGAATAATCTTCTTTATAGTCCAAGAAATGAAGAGGCAACATTTTATTCCTGGATGAAGGCTAGAATTGGTGTTTGACTCTTTTGAATGTTTTGATTAATAATCGTTAAATTCATCACATTTATCTTTTTCGAAAATTGTAATGGCTTATTAACTTTTAGCTTCCAAGCAATTGTGACGGAAATTTTCTATGTTTGAAGCTTGAAACATGACACCATGCAAGCTCCGCTCGTGTTGACCATCGAGTCAGTAAATAAACACTTACCCAAGTACAGAAATGTGTTTCTCATAACGTAGTACCCATTCATTTGTCGGTTTATCTTTTTCTTCTCTAGCAGGTAAACAAGGAGCATTGACAGGATGAACCCTGAGAACGACCCTTGACCCTGAAACAAAAATTTACATATAATGGTAAGTAGTTATTGGAATGCATGGTGTGGATAATTGCCCAATCAGAGAATAGTAAACAAAGAAATGTGTGACAAAATATGCTCCCATTTTGCATTCACTTCTGGATAGCTGAAAGCTGTATTTTTCAATAGAGAATAGGCAAATCATGTAACACACACTTAAGTCAGGTAGAGGAGCAGAGATGTGTCCAGAAGGGGAGTAGGAAAAACATTTACGGTTCCAGTGATTATAACCATGGGAAAATCAGGAGTTCCCGGGATGAAAAAATAAATTCATTAAAAAAATATTATTTATGAAAAAAGATTTCTTGAGTAAACAACAGTATACTGTATGTGGTAAATATGTGCTCTAAAAATGTCCCCCATGTAATTGTGTGATGAAAAGTTCATTAAATGTTGAAAAGAGGGAGGTATATAAAGATGTATTCACTACATTAATATTATTTCTGTTGTGATTTTTCGTGGGAAGATTTGACACCTTTATTCAGATCCATGGGAAATTTTGTAATTCATTCCCAACTCCATCCAGAAGCAAGTTGCAAAAGGCAGTCAGACACTATTTCAGTAATCAAAAGCAAAATAGTAATCGCAATAATTAATTTTAAAGGTTTGGTTTGTTGATGTTTAACGGCACCGCAACAGTCAGAGTCAAATGTGCCAAATGTATTAATAAATTATGGTGTAAGAGTAGGATAGGATATATAGTGAGGAGATGAAAGGCTTGTAAGGGACATAAGGGGGAAAAGCAGAAGAGAAATAAAGAAGAAAAAAAACTTTTGGTGAAAAGAAAGGGGTAAGGTTAGGTGTAGAAAGAGAGGGGAGGGGGACTTAAATGTGGTGGAAGAGGTTGTTGTTGCGGAGGAAGTTAATAATGTTTGAGGAAGAATTGTTTTCAAAAAGGTCTGAGATTGAGGATAGTGGGGAGAGAAGAAATCTGGAGTTCTGGTATAGAGGACAGGTTACAAAGATATGCTTGATGGAGAGATCAGTGTTGCAAGTGGGGCAGAGAGGGGTAGGGGAGCCGGATAAGAGATAGGAGTGAAAGAGGAGTGGCTTAAAGCGGATGAGGGTGCAACAATTAATTAACAATTAATTTTTAAATGCAAAACAACCAAAATGAATGTATTTCATCTCAGCAATGTTCATTTTGATACAAAAGATGCCAACACGTAGCAACAAACCAAGAGCGTATTTTGTTGCTTATTCGCTTACAGGTGATTGGATGATTTCCTATACTGTGACTTGATGATATTGGTGCATACTATCTGTAGGGTGTGATGTCATAAAGTTTTTGTTGTACAGCTTGTCCATTATACAAACCTTTTGGCACAGTGGGGACAGTATAATCAGACATATTCAAAACCAAGAAAACAGCAAAGGCAGATACAGCATTTTTTAGTGCAATGAAAGTATACAAATCTTGTACATAACTTAGAAGACAAATCAATCAAATATTTTTTTTAAATGAGCAAACAATTTTCAGAAAATGGTGCCTTGTTATAACAAACAATTGAGATGATTGAAACTGGGGAAAGGATTCCTAGAATAGACTCCTATAACATGACAAGGGTGATCTTCTGCATCATTACATATCTCTCCTCTTTCCCCTTCTCCAAATGAACCATTTCCCCTCCAAATGAACCATTTTCCCTCCAAATGAACCATTTTCCCTCCAAATGAACCATTTTCCCTCCAAATGAACCAATTTTCTCTCCAAATTAAGCAATTTTCCCTCCAAATTAGCCATTTTCCCTCCAAATTAACCATTTTCCCTCCAAATGAACCATTTGCCCTCCAAATTAACCATTTTTCCTCCAAATTAACCATTTCCCCTCCAAATTAACCATTTCCCCTCCAAATCAACCATTTTTCTCCAAATTAACCATTTCCCATCCAAATTAACCATTTCCCTCCAAATTAACCATTTTCCTCCAAATTGACCATTTTCTTCCAATTTTACTATTTATCCTCCAAATTAACCATTTTCTTCCAATTTACCCATTTATCCTCCAATTTAACCATTTTCCCTCCAAATGAACCATTTTCCTCCAAATTAACCATTTTCCCTCCAAATTAACCATTTCCCCTCCAAATCAACCATTTTTCCTCCAAATTAACCATTTTCCTCCAAATTAACCATTTTTCCTCCAAATTAACCATTTTCCTCCTTCCATTTTCTTCAATTTTACTATTTTCCTCCAATTAACCATTTTCTTCCAACCATTTATCCTCCAAATTAACCATTTTCCTCCAAATGAACCATTTTTACTCCAAATTAACCATTTTCCTCCAAATTAAGCACTTCCCCTCCAAATTAACCACTTTTTCTCCAAATTAACAATTTTCCTCCAAATTACCCATTTTCCTCCAAATTAACCATTTTCCTCCAAATTATCCATTTTCTTCCAATTTAACCATTCATCCTCCAAATTAACTATTTTCTTCCAATTTAATCATTTATCCTCCAATTTAACCATTTTCCCTCCAAATTAACCATTTTCCTCCAAATTAACCATTTTCCCTCCAAATTAACCATTTTTCCTCTAAATTAACCATTAGCCTCCAAATTAAGCATTTTCCTCCAAATTAACCATTTCAAAATGAGCAAATTGATTAACATTAACATTTTATACTGAAATTAGCTCCTTTCATAAAACAGGTTTTGCCTGGATGTGAAATTTTGTGCCAAGCTGAAAAATAATTCCCACATAATGTGACCAATGACTTATAAAATATGTCAATTCACTATAGCTGTAAAGTGAAACTCATACACACAGCATGTTAACAACTATAACTTCTCAATCAGACAGCTAGTCTCGATACTGTCAGCAATTACTTACAAATAATGGCTCAATCTTTTACATGATGAAACTGAATTCCGCATTGCAAAATCTCTCACAAACATGGCAAAGACATCTGGTTTTTACAGTGATACCGATGGATATGGAGCATTCAAATTACAAATCTATGTATGACAAGTAGCGCCGGCAATAATACCTAAATTGTTTTAAAAATTCTGACAAAAATCAAGAAAATGGCAAAACTCCCCAAAAACATCTGATCCAAATTGAGTCATTTACATCTTCATATGTTGAAAAGGTTATTGCAGGCCTCCCAGTGACTCTTTTTTTAAATAAAGGTTTTTTTAAAGGTTGGAAAAGTTGAAATAAAGGTTTTTAAAGGTTTTGAATTCAAATAAAAAGGTTTATAAAGGTTAACTCATGGAATAATTTTCATACAATAAGCATATTCTGGGGCAAAAGGCAGTTGGTGGCGCCAAAAGTCCATTACTTACGTGAAGTTGGAAATTTTATTTTGTCCTGCTACTTTTTAAATGTGTGTTGAGAACAGATATGCTATTAAATGGATGTGTATACTTACCAATGAAGCTAAAACCTTGGCACTCCAATCATTTACCTTACTTAACTTTGAAAATAAAGGTTTTTAAAGGTTTTAAAGGTTATTTTGAAAGGAATAAAGGTTCAATTTGTCAATACAGGTTTTTAAAGATTTTAAAGGTTTTTAAAGGTTTACCGGGAGGCCTGTTATTGAAAGCATTGAGTATGAGAATTCACTAAAAAGACTGGAAAAGAAAACAGGGACAATCTCTCTTTTGTTCTATCTACCATTTCAAGTTTAAAAAACAAAATATACAAATTAGATTCAAATATTGTCTAAAATGTTGTATTGGAGAAAGCTATCAATGAATTGTTATTGTTGAGACTCAAACACTTTACTCTAATCACTTGGGTTTTAACCAGAGATACAGAAGACAAAAATTGTCACAAATGATTGCATTACAAAGGTATTCTAAAAGGAAAATAACTAAAATATTGAAACATGTTTATTATCTTTACCTTGTCTAGCTCTCTTTGATGCAGCCACACTTTCAGTAAGCATAGACCCAGTTTGAAGCCAGGAAAATCGTGACTTGCACTGTGGATGCACTGCATGTGTGTCTCCAGGCACATGTCGGATAAGATGGAGGCATTGTAGTAAGGGGTGACTGGGAATATTTCTTGAGGAGAGAAAATTGGAACATCAATGAAGCAGATGCACAACAGCAGGAGTAAACACATTTAGAGATAAAATATACTTTATATTCTTTAAAAATAAACTAACTCTAACTAGTCCAGCATGTTTATCTTCAAAGATAGAAAAAAAGTAAAAGGAACAATTTAGTACAGTAATTGTAATTTTGCATTTTAATAAAATATTTCAAAAAGTGAAAATGCTTGAATAAATATTGAGCAATAAATCAATCCAAACCTTTGACGCTAGTGACATTGTTAAAAAATATGGAAGAGAAATAAATTCAAAATCAATTTAAATACAAAAATTAGAATCTGCCTCTAGCTCAAACATCACAAATTTAAAAAATTAAGAACTATGAACCTCAATGTATGTATATCTTCCTTTGTTATTGCTGTTATGGGTCAGTGGCCTAAATCTGATTGAATAAATAAAAATAACAATGTTAATATCAAATGCTGTAAAATGGACATTTGTTTAAATAATTTTGATGGATTTGATTTTTTTATATTTTCAAAGGCATTCAAACCTGTCCAAATGCTGTTGGTAAAGGTTTACTGGTTACCAGAACATCTCTAGCTTTAATTTTTTTTTTTTTGAGGGGAACCTAATTATAATGTTCACTACACCCACCCCACCTATTTTGGTCCAAAATTGAAGGTTTTAGTCCTGAATTGTACATTTTGGTCCAAACTTGAAAATGTTGGTCCTAATTTACAACATTTGTTTCAAAATTGAGGATAGTTTGTCCACAATTAAAGTTTTTGCCACAATTAAAGTTTTTGTCCATAATTGAAGATTTTTGGTCCCCAAGTTGAAGACTTCAAAATTATCAATAAAGCTACCTTAGTGGCTATAACCATGACCACATATATAGGAAAAAGGAACAGAGTTCATCTTATTTCACCCAACCTATTTTGATCCAAAATTGAAGGTTTTTAGTCCTGAATTGTGCATTGTGGCTCAAACTTGAAAAATGTTGGTCCTAAATTATAACATTTGTTTCAAAATTGATGATAGTTTGTCCACAATTAAAGTTTTGTCCACAATTAAAGTTTTTGTCCACAATTAAAGACTTTTGGTCCCCAAGTTGAAGAGTTGTGGTTCAAAATTACCATCAACAATGCTACCATAGTGCTATAACCATGGCCCACATACAGGAAACAGGGAATAGAGTTTTTCACATCTAAGACAAACCTAGAGAAAGCAAAAGATGCACTACCATCCTTACCTTCTTTGGACTCATCTCCAGTGTACCACTGCTTCCTGATGTTGCTCTTGCCTGGGACCAAACCGTGATAGTTTGAAAGCGCCGTCAGGAAGGCACGGATGTAAGCGTATTACAACATTCTGCAATGATTTCCCTGATAAAAACAAGAAGAAAAAGAACGTGATTATATTCATTCTTGAACCTGGATCAAAAATATCAAATGAATGATTACAATGTTCTAGCACAAGTCTGGAAGTTTAAGAAAATTTAGAAGTATTTGATGAAGACACTAAATAAATCAAATTAATTAATCTTAATCATCATTTTTAATCAATTGTGAAGGACTTTTAATATAAGAAAATAATTTGAACAGGCTATAAATGAACCAAAAAATTATAATTTAATTTCTTAAACTTCTTTTGAATACATTAACATGCAACCTTTCCTCCTGAAGACACAATGCTTTTGTGTAATCATGGTCATAGGGGTAGGGGGAAAATAGGGGCAAGGGGGTTTTGCCCCGCTTTCCTGCCCCCAAAGATTTGTTAATCGTTTTTAGTATAATTAAAATAATGTTTATTTTTTGCCCCTAATCATGTTTTGCCTCTCCATCTAAAGCTCTTACAGCCAACTATGCATATAATTTACTCAGCTACCAGTTGACTAATAGAAATTTTGACTTTAAAAAAAACAAAACAAAAACGCTGAAAACATTACTATAGAAATGCATTAAAAACTTTTGTTTTATCGACTTCCACTTCACATTATTCCCCTCTTCTGTACCCTAATGCAAACCCAGAAGCACCAGGTCCCATTTTTAGAATCTCTAGTACAACCGACCCATGATTGAACCTGGATCTACCTGCTACAGCTGTACAACAACAGTTCTCAACTGACCGAGAGTAATTTTGACATCAGTATAAAAGGAAACTTGAAATGAAATATAATCAAAACTGTACAAACAATGCAAGATATTTTTATGATTATAAGGTACTTTCTAAAATAGGTCATGTTTTGATGTTGTTAAAGAATGGCTCCTTGCTAATTAATCTTTCCAGGTTTACAAATAGCCCATGCCCACCATAGCAATGCAGTAACTATGTGGGGCAAACAAACCTCAAATCTGCAATCGTGCATTACCAATGTGTTGACAATGTTCGGAAGGCCTGCCGCAAGCTTTGATCAATTTATGGCACTTCTCCGGACAGTTAGAGTTTTTAGCAAATGGGATAAACAAATTCAGTTTGCTAACTGTTCTGGGTAATAGCAATCAGATTTACAAAGCCCGCAGAGGGCTCGTAAGTGCAATTTTTGTTCACCATTTTCCCATCACTCAGTCTGTGTGTGCAGAAATTTGTTTTGTACAGAAAGTTGCATTGACTACATAAGCACGCACCGCTAGCTAACTATACTGTACCAGTATCGCATAGGATGTTTGCCCCACTTACTTACACGGATTTTGTCGCTAGGCAAATGTGTACGATGAATGGTGAAAAAAAGCTGTCAATCATTAAACCCAAAAGGTTAATTGCCATTGCTTTCTGACATGCATTGCTTATTAAACTATCATAAAAAATATTAAATGCACTTCCCTGTAATAGAACTTAAACTCAATTTTGACAATGAAACTCCGATCTTACAATTGGAAAACTTATATGAGAGTAATTAAAGAGAAATTGAAACAGTGTCATTTCAATTAGGAATACTAATGAAAATCAAACTTTACAAAACAAGTTTTTATTTTCTTGAAAATAAGAAGTAATTGAAAAATATTACAATACAGAGAAGCTTCAACAAGGATTAACAAACAATTAGTTGTAAGTAAACATCAATTAAATACAAAGCATACTGTTTGTACTTTTTTACTATATAATATTATAATCAAGTAACTTATTGATTAAAGTTTGTTGAATAATGAGTCTTTTGCAGGAAAGAAAACTTGTGAACTGAAGATTACTATTTCTGAACTAAACCCAATACAGGTATTTTACCAATCATGTGACTTTTTTGTACTGGCAGGCAAATTAATATGCAGATAAAATAGCAAAAAGACAACAATTTCATGATAAAAACAACATGGAAAACATATTTTCATTTCATCACACAAAAATGATACAAGATAACTGTAAGTTTTATTAAAAATAACCAAAAATATAATTACTCGAAGTATTGTAAAAAAAAAAGGTTAAAAAAAGGTTAGGTTTGTTTGTTTTTTTTTAAATAGGTCAAATTGTGCTTGAGATAAACAGGTGGTAAGGAAAGAAAACAGGGGAGAATAGAGAAAGCAAGAACAAGCTGTAATTCGAGAGAGGAGGTGCATGGGTGAAACAAAAACTGGGATTCAAGATTTCAAGATTTCAGGTTAGCAGGCATAAGAGCGGATGTCACGTTATGTAAAATAACTTTATACAAGAAAGAACCTTTCTGTCTGCATGACTACAGCTTGTCATCTAAAGAGTCCTCTTTCAGGTTTGAAGTTAAAGAGCCATCAAGCCTCAGGGCTTTAGAGCTGCTGCTTATATCTGGTTTCATGGTGCTAAACAGATAAGACTACCCTGGATGGGACACCTGTCCATCACAGGTTAACTCCTCAACTGAAACTGGAACTCACTTCACAGCTGAGCGAACTAGACCAAATTGTATAAAGTGTTTTGCTCAAGGACACAGCACACACCCTGAATGATATTTGATCCTGATACTTTTGAGTATAAAACCGGACGCCCTAACCACTGGCTACTGCATTCTCTTTCAAGGTTAAAGCATACCAACAAAAGTGTACTCCTCCATGCCTTACACTCATCAACTCAAGAACTCTCTACCAGCATAAAATTCAAATCTTGTTAGCTGAGGTGTCTTACTCCTGGACTAAAAAGTGTCAGATAAAGTGTTCTTCTCTTTGACTAAAGCTTGTTCACTTAAATATCCTCTTACAGGAGTAAAGGTTTGTGAATAAATATCCTCCCTTCAGGACTAAAATGCTTACATCCTAGGACTGAAACTAAAGAAGAGTCAGAGAATACCAAAGCTTATAACATAACATAAGATAACAAGATTATGGGCTAAGAAGGGCTAGTCACCCCATAAAAAGCCCAAACTAACACCACCACTTGCACAAAAAAAAAATCAAAGATGCCCAGAGTAAGTAAAGAACTTATCAATGTAAACTTTGAAAATGTGAACAGAATTGGAGCTAACTACCCACTCAGGCAAACCATTCCACTCATTAACAACTCTTTGCAAAAAGCTAAAATGCCAAATATCTATCTGTGAGAACTCTTTGGTCAACTTCAAACTGTTACCACATGTCACATGAGGATTAGCTGAAAAGCTAAGCTTACGCCACCCTCTCCAGGATTCAAGCTTGTCAACCACAGAGTCATCGTCCAGGACTAAATTAGCCAAGTGAATAGTCCTCCTACAGGAACAAAGCTTTTTAGGTAAAGTGTCCTTCTCCGGGGCTAATGTTTGTCGAAAGTGTACTTCTAGAATAAAGCTTGTCAACTAATAATAATACTAATAATACTACTACTAGTACTACTACTGCTGCTACTGCTGCTACTGCTACTACTAGTACTACTACACTACACTACTACTACTACTACTACACCACTACTACTACACCACTACTACTACTACTACTACTACTACTACTACTAATAATAATAACTAACTAATACTACTACTACTAATAATAATAATAATAATAATAATAATAATAATAACAACAATAATAATGATAATAATAATAAGAATAATAAGAATAATACTACTACTAATAATAATAATAATGATAATGATAATAATAATAATAATACTGAGTTATTACAAAGTGCTTTTCCATGTGCAACGCATGACCAAAGCGCTTTACAATGAGAACTTTTTGAGTCTCAAAGTTGCATCCAACACTTAAAGAGTCTACCCTGGCCTAGGCACTCAGAATAAAGGAGAAAAGGAGCGTAATAATATAGTTTTAAAAATCGTTTTTACAACATTTACCATTTCCATCTGTTTTTCATTACCATTAGCATCTTGTGCACTACATTACTTATTGCAAATTTTCACATTACATATTGCATCTGTTTTTCCAACATCCATTGCATTGTTTTTACAGTTGAAATCTACTGCATCTTTTGTTAGAAAATCTTCTTTTACAAAATCACTAATTGCACTTTACAACAAAATTACTTTTTTTTTATTTTTTAAATCATTACCTACCTTTTATTCATTGCAACACTTTTAGTAGTAAAATTCAGTGCATTTTTTTCTCATATGATTATATCATACAAACTTAACATAATAATATCTCACCTGTAATCTTAAGTAATACAATTGGTCGCAAATGGTCATCCTTGCTGAAAAGTACCTCTTCAATTCTGTCAGCCTTCCTCAAGTTTTTAGCCAGAAAAGAACAATAGAGCGCCCTCTTGTGGTGATATCGGAAATTCAGGAAGTCTTTGGGTTGTAGGCATTGCTGCCGGGATTAACAATCATAGAAAAAAGATAAAAATTTACAGGAATATATTACTCGATATCATCAATTGCACGTAATTCTTCAGGAAAGGAGATAAACCATGGACTTAGCACATTTACGTATTAGGGTCAAATACGATTTTCATTGCCTGAAATGTTTTTATCTCAATTCTTGGAAAACTTATGAAACCTTTGTAAAAACAAACCATATTACTAGTGTTATTGAGATTTCTGAGTAAACTATTTCTGGACAGTAGTTTCAATGATTCATGAAATTCAAAAGTAATATAATTGAATGATGTAAGCATAGCAAGTTTAGATTCTACTATGAATAAAACAAAGAATGAGGAAATAAATGCTACAAAATTTTGAAACAATAAGCTTGACCAACGCAATTAGTACAATTGATCCAGCGTTTTTTTAAATTCCCCTTACGTACTACAAAAGTTTACTTAAACCTTAAAGGCCCACGCGTTCTTGACAATAACGCGTGGACATGCACTTTTTCAAAATATTATTTTGCTATGTCAAATAGGCCCACAGCAGTGATCCTGGCATCCTTTGAAAGAGCTATTCTAGCTCTTTCAATACATTAACACTTGTGATGAGGATTATATTGAGAATTTTAGAGTAAAACTCGCTTGAAAATGGGTAAAAAGTCACATTTTGCAAAATTTGTCAAATTTCAATTTTTTCCTTCTCAAAAACTTACTTGCCATATTTTCCTGACCTTGCTTTTGCCTGAAAACCCGTGAGAAACTGTCAAAGACATCACTGCATTCAATTCTGGTTGAATTTGGACAGCTCCTATCATCAATATCTTTTTTGGCAAAATGTGTACAAAATCTTATAATTTTTAGAAATTTGTGTTCCTGATCGCAATACAACTACTGACTGCCCAACCCAAAATATATTGTTGAAATCAAAGAGCAACTACTTACTCTTATCCACACCGAAATGCAAGTTTTAAAACACACCTATGATTTACTCATAGGCAGTATGGTGTAGTGGTATGCCTGTGGGACTTCACGAGAGCAGACCCGGGTTCAAAAACTGAATCGGATGCACAGCTTCGTTTTTCGCGAGTAATTACAGGGATGATTATTAATTGTTTATTTTCATTCTTTTTGCATCTTTTGCTTTGAGAAAAGAAAAAAAAATAGGACTGATATAATAGAAAGGAAATTTTACAAACAATCTAAATATGTAAAATCATCCTCCATTTTCATTATTCACAAGAAATAATACAAGCTCAAAAAAATTGGGCAATTTTGACCTAAATTTGCAGATAATTTGCCAATTTTCATATTTATGTCGATAGTTTCTTTATTTTAACTTTTTAATTGAAAAGTTTATTGTCTTAGCATTCATATAAACCAAACTTGTAGTGTTTTAGAAAACAAAAAGGAAAGTTGTAAAAATTACTTTTGAAAAAAAAGTTTTGACAAAATTGCAGTCACGTTTTGAAACCGCTGGGTTTCTAAGGTCTTCTTTATGTGTGATACACACATGTATCATAATGGAAAGACTTACAAAAGAAACAGAAAGATAATTAGGCGATAAAAGTCTATAATTACCACAGCTTTATATCAAAAGGGAGGAATAAAATGAAAGTTCTTTCAAATTTCAATTCTACTAATAGCAATTAAACTAAATATAAAATTAAATTAAAATTAGGAATTGTAAAAATATCTCAATAGTATATAAGTAATAACAAAATCATGTATGAAAATTTTCAATGCTTCTCAGCATAGACTTTTTTAAATTGATTTTAACCGAACTGACTACTTCAAGATTTTGACCAATTAACTGCTGGGAGATTTTCCCTTTGTTATCCAACCAATCACCGGCAGTTGCTGGTGAGTAACCTATAAGTATTAATGTATGCGCTTACTACCTTCATGTTTAACGCACTTATGATAAGCATTTGAAAGCATTTCTTTTATGTGCTTGATCCCGTACTCAACGAGCTTTATGCAAATGAACAAGAATTTCTTTGTATTTAAATTGGTCAATAAGAATCCCCCAGAATAGGATTGACTTATTCAGAGTTGGAATTAATTATAAAATTTCCCACCGTTCTGAATAAAGGTGTCAAAAATCTTCGCACGAAAAATCGTAACAGAAATAATATTAATGTAGTATTTATCTTTATATGCTCCCATCTTTTCGCAATTTATGTACTATTCATCACACTCTTACACAGGGACATTTTTAGAACACATATTTACCTTTTTCTTCTTTTTTTTTTAATGACAAAAAAAAAAAAAATCTGGGACTTACGACCCCAGACCCGTACATTTTTCCCAACTCTGGGATTATAAGGACATGAGAATTTTAGCCATGTGACATTATTTAAATTAGTTTTTCCAAAATTGCCTATTCAGATTGAAAAGGTATATTCATCAGAAGGGAGGCAAATGAAATGTACTTATTGCTTACCAGTGGAATTTTGACTGCAACATCGATGTTTACGTTGGGTTTTGAGCAAGTTCCAACATGGAAACTTCCAACTACATTTACCTCGGTTGGTTTCAAAAATGTATACTCTCCTTTCAGCTGAGATTTACTCCATTTCAAGGGAACTTTGCATGTCTTAGGAAGCCATGATGTGTTTGAAATCTGTATATAAAAATATTTTAAAAAATTCAATCATACATAAAAGTGACTAAAAAATTTTCCAAAAATGTGATGCTATATAAGGCCTAAAAAACAGTTATTTGCTTGGTCTACCTACTGTGATGTCCTACCTGTCTACAGACCACGAGGCCCTGGGTTCAAGCCTGGGTTGATCACTCAACTGGTTATCAAAAATAAAATTATTTTAAAATTTTTGTACTATCATTTTCATTGTAATTGTGTGTTCAATCCTCTTATGCTCTCCTCCACCGCCACTCACTCGCCAAAAAATAAAATTATTTTTAAATTTTTGTATTTTTCAATAATCCCCTAATGCTTTGTAGAAATCCCTACAAATCCCCACAAAATGGTGTGGCAACCAATTTTGCCTGTTGACTGCTGCTGTTACTGCGGAGGAAATGAAGCCCATCACCCACAAGAGCGTGTGATTGACTGATAGAATACAAAATTGTCCTGTCTGTTTGTAACGAGTGTGTCAGGCAAGGGAAAGAAAATCCCAAACTACACAAAAAGCATCAGTGATAATAAAGGGAACCAACAATCTGAAAATAAAGTGAAGTGTTTCAATTCTGTTTTAGGAACCAACAATCTGAAAATGAAGTGAAGTGTTTTAATTCTGTTTTAGGAACTAATAATCTGAAAATAAAGTGAAGTGTTTTAATTAGGAACCAACAACCTGAAAATGAAGTGAAGTGTTTTAATTCTGTTTTAGGAAAAACAATCTGAAAATGAAGTGAAGTGTTTTAATTAGGAACCAACAACCTGAAAATGAAGTGAAGTGTTTTAATTCTGTTTTAGGAACCAACAATCTGAAGTAAAGTGTTTTAATTCTGTTTTAGGAACCAACAATCTGAAGTGAAGTGTTTTAATTCTGTTTTAGGAACCAACAATCTGAAGTGAAGTGTTTTAATTCTGTTTTAGGCTCCAACAATCTGAAGTGAAGTGTTTTAATTCTGTTTTAGGAACCAACAATCTGAAGTGAAGTGTTTTAATTCTGTTTTAGGAACCAACAATCTGAAGTGAAGTGTTTTAATTCTGTTTTAGGAACCAACAATCTGAAGTGAAGTGTTTTAATTCTGTTTTAGGAACCAACAATCTGAAGTGAAGTGTTTTAATTCTGTTTTAGGAACCAACAATCTGAAGTGAAGTGTTTTAATTCTGTTTTAGGAACCAACAATCTGAAGTGAAGTGTTTTAATTCTGTTTTAGGAACCAACAATCTGAACATGAAGTGTTTTAATTCTGTTTTAGGAACCAACAATCTGAAGTGAAGTGTTTTAATTCTGTTTTAGGAACCAACAATCTGAAGTGAAGTGTTTTAATTCTGTTTTAGGAACCAACAATCTGAAGTGAAGTGTTTTAATTCTGTTTTAGGAACCAACAATCTGAAGTGAAGTGTTTTAATTCTGTTTTAGGAACCAACAATCTGAAGTGAAGTGTTTTAATTCTCTATTAGGAACCAACAATCTGAACATGAAGTGAAGTGTTTTAATTCTGTTTCAGAAACCAACAATCTGAAGTGAAGTGTTTTAATTCTGTTTTAGGAACCAACAATCTGAAGTGAAGTGTTTTAATTCTGTTTTAGGAACCAACAATCTGAACATGAAGTGTTTTAATTCTGTTTTAGGAACCAACAATCTGAAGTGAAGTGTTTTAATTCTGTTTTAGGAACCAACAATCTGAAGTGAAGTGTTTTAATTCTGTTTTAGGAACCAACAATCTGAAGTGAAGTGTTTTAATTCTGTTTTAGGAACCAACAATCTGAAGTGAAGTGTTTTAATTCTGTTTTAGGAACCAACAATCTGAAGTGAAGTGTTTTAATTCTGTTTTAGGAACCAACAATCTGAAGTGAAGTGTTTTAATTCTCTATTAGGAACCAACAATCTGAACATGAAGTGAAGTGTTTTAATTCTGTTTCAGAAACCAACAATCTGAAGTGAAGTGTTTTAATTCTGTTTTAGAACCAACAATCTGAAGTGAAGTGTTTTAATTCTGTTTTAGGAACCAACAATCTGAACATGAAGTGTTTTAATTCTGTTTTAGGAACCAACAATCTGAAGTGAAGTGTTTTAATTCTGTTTTAGGAACCAACAATCTGAAGTGAAGTGTTTTAATTCTGTTTTAGGAACCAACAATCTGAAGTGAAGTGTTTTAATTCTGTTTTAGGAACCAACAATCTGAAGTGAAGTGTTTTAATTCTGTTTTAGGAACCAACAATCTGAAGTGAAGTGTTTTAATTCTGTTTTAGGAACCAACAATCTGAAGTGAAGTGTTTTAATTCTCTATTAGAACCAACAATCTGAACATGAAGTGAAGTGTTTTAATTCTGTTTCAGAAACCAACAATCTGAAGTGAAGTGTTTTAATTCTGTTTTAGGAACCAACAATCTGAAGTGAAGTGTTTTAATTCTGTTTTAGGAACCAACAATCTGAACATGAAGTGTTTTAATTCTGTTTTAGGAACCAACAATCTGAAGTGAAGTGTTTTAATTCTGTTTTAGGAACCAACAATCTGAAGTGAAGTGTTTTAATTCTGTTTTAGGAACCAACAATCTGAAGTGAAGTGTTTTAATTCTGTTTTAGGAACCAACAATCTGAAGTGAAGTGTTTTAATTCTGTTTTAGGAACCAACAATCTGAAGTGAAGTGTTTTAATTCTGTTTTAGGAACCAACAATCTGAAGTGAAGTGTTTTAATTCTCTATTAGGAACCAACAATCTGAACATGAAGTGAAGTGTTTTAATTTTGTTTGATAGGTGTTCTTGATACTAAACCCTGAGTGAGCCAGTGCTGGTCGAAAGTGTTGTCAGGAAAAAATTTCAGTGGAGAAAAAATTAAAACTTTTTTCCACCCACCCCTCTCTTACAATTTTCCACAAGAAAGGGGGACCAACATTTATTTTTTACGCCTATTGAAAATGAAAGTCTGACATTATAGAACTGATTTATTTTTTATTTAATTCAGTATCATGTTTTTTTTATCTAAATAACCAAAAGATTTCAGGGAAGTATGACTTTTTAAAACTTTACATCAGAATTTTTTTAACTACTGCTTGTTTGTGGCTTTTCAAATAAAATGTGTCCCCCGAAAGAAAACTGTCTAACTTCATCAGCATAATCATGATGAAAAAAACCATCCTTACGAGGAATGGTCCATCAATCATTCATGGGTTTTGCACAAAGTCCTCAAAAAAATATAATGTGTATTTTTTATTTAGGCTCCCCCAGAACTGATTTGCATCACTGAACAGCAGTTATGTGGCTTGAGTCCAAGATGAATGACCTATTGTGTACAGTGTAACAGTAGCTGGCTGCTAACAAGTGAACTGTGAATAGACTATAAAAATGTTGTCAGTTAAGAAGGTATAGATTACTCCTGTGTTGTGTATGGTGTAACAATAGCTGGATGCTAGTCAATGAATTGTGAAGAGTCTTTCCGGTTAAATGGTGTGGAATAATTTTGAGAAAATTGGGGTCGGGTTGGAGGGGTCTAAGGGCCAAAAATTCTTAAAGTTGTTTGTAAAACATACAAACTTATTTTTAAAAATAAAAACAGACATCATAAGCTACAATACAAATCCCTTGCTACTTATAACTCTGTTCCACATGCAATCCCACCTCTGTTCCACATACTATCCCATATCCCACCCTACAGGAAATCATTAATGAAATCCACATGTCTTTCCACTACATGATCCATACATATGCCATTACACCTGCAATCAAGACAACATCCCACAACATGACATCCCTTCCTGTACCACATGGCATCCCACCCTGTCCCACATGACACCCCATCCTGTCCCACATGACACCCCATCCTGTCCCACATGACACCCCACCCTGTCCCACATGACATCCCACCCTGTCCCACATGACACCCCACCCTGTCCCACATGACATCCCACCCTGTCCCACATGACACACCACCCTGTCCCACATGACATCCCACCCTGTCCCACATGACACCCCACCCTGTCCCACATGACATCTCACCCTGTCCCACAGGCTACTCCATCCTATCCCACATGTCATCACACTAAACTCTTAACCAACTCATAAAAAAATGAATTTTATATTATCTTGATTTATATCTTAATCAGTAATGGGAATTTGCAAACTCATCTTTGTTAACGAAACTAATTCTAATACCAATATCATACCTTAATAACAAGCATTGACACATATTCATTTGAACTTTTGTCTAATGATTTACAAATACCATGGTGCGATTAGTGATTCATTGTGATTAAAGGAAATGTCTGGTCAACTGATACTTAAGACAATAGGGAAACAATTATGCAAAAACTTAGGGTAAAATCCTTCCTGTTTTCCTTCCTCTCTATGAGTCCCATTCCACATCCACATACATTATATCAACTGCTTTGAAAAATAAGCTTGAAAAATTAAACATGCTAATAATAGTATGCTATTTCTTCTTGGAAAATTAAACATGCTGATAATAGTATACTATTTCTTCTTGGTTGGTTTGGTTTGGTTTACCAAGTTTTATAACGTCCCAAAAGACCTCCATTGGAGTATATTTACACCAAGATGCCCCTAGCCATTTTATTAACCAGTTGTGGATTACTGGTTGAGTCCCCGGGAATTCCTCCAATAGGGACATAGGGAATTTAATGTATATCTTTATAAATGTGATTAAAGTTTTTATTCCAAAATGATGTGACACAAAGCTTTAACTACATGTTTTGATAATTGCAAGTGTCCACAAAAATTTTCTTGACCTTACAAAAGGAAAACAATTTTTCATCAGCTAGAAAACTTGAGGTAGATTATAGAGAAATACAAAGCATTCCATCATCTTGCTGGGCTAATGACATCATAATCTGCATGTTATGAAATCAAAATGCAGCTCCCATGGTACTATTAAGTAGCAGTATTAAAGTTTTTAATAATTACAAAAAATGTGTTAGATTGCTTCGGGAGTTATGAAACTTGGTCAGTGCATTTGTTATTTTTAATTCTATTATATGAAATAAGGATTATGTCAGACTTTATGTCTCCTCTAATGTGTTTCCCTTCATAAATGAATAAGTGCACACAAAATAACGTTTTATTCATATGAAATTTCCGCATCATTTTCTGTTCTAATTCTAGCCAAATTAATATATAACTTTTTAGTTCAGTGCTCAAGCAAGTTTGTTTTATATGAAAGAGAAACTTAAAAAAAAAAAATGGTGAAGAAAACATTCAAAAATCTTATTCCGCTAAGGAATTATTCAAGTTTTGAAGCTCTGTCTTATCTGTGTAGAAATGACTGGTGTAGTAAGTCTACTATGCAAGGTTGGAACCCTCGTCCTCACATTCATAGCAATTTTAATGTATTTTAATTTTTTTACTATTTGAATTATTTCTCTTCGAAATTTATTCAGGTGGTAAATTATAATTACCCTTACTAGACTCTGGTTTTACTACTTCCCTGACATATCCAATGGTTTTTAGGCCACAAAATGGCAGGACAAAATATGATAGAATACATCAAAACTATGAGGAATCTGAGGCTGTGATGTCACAATTAGTTTTGTTTTCAGTTGTTTCTATACAAATGGTACCAAACTTTAAACTTAAATTACTCCTTAATGGAAAAGATTTTTGAATTGTTTCTTCACGTTTTTTGTTTTTAAGTCCTATTTATATAAGACAAACTTGCTTGACCACTGAACTAATCCTTTAAGTAATATAAAGTAGCCTATGCCTTCTTGCAGCCAACTCTTTATAACCTCATACAAACTTGTTTTGTTCTACAAGCTTGAAAAGATTCAATCGCAAGCTCACAGTGAACATGCAGTGAGCTTAAAGAAATATTACCATGAAATTTCATCTTTTACGAATCTGATAGAGGAAATTTCAAGAAACAGAATGGTGAAATAATTATGTTGATATCGCATTCCTATAAATTATTCAATTTTAAAGATTTTTCTTGTCTGCATAAAATAGATTGTTGGTCTGACTTTAAGTCATCATTATATCATCACAGCACTTCTGTTTTATTCTTTATGTATTACCTTGAAAATTACTTTTATATTTTCTAAATAATTGGGAACATTTTCTCTTCAAAAATTATTAGGAATAGTGTAGAATAAAATTTACAATAATGTTTTCCAATCTGTTCTTGTAACATATGCTTGAATCATAGAAAAATTGGCGATTCATTCTCAAAGAAATACATAAAGATAGTACAGGAAGTGCTGTGATGACATCATAATGATGACTTAGACTCAGTACAAAAAAAAAAATTCTGCAGGCAAGAAAAATCTTCAAAGTTCAATAACTCTTCTCGTTATACGATGGCAACATGATTTTTTTACCAATCTGTTTCTTATATTTTCCTCTATCAGATACATAAAAATGAAATTCCATGGGAATATTCCTTCAATGCAAGCTCGCTCTGTCTATCAAGTATGTCTGCTGCTCGCATAACTAATTTAATTCCCATACCCCATTTGACCTACATATGACCTCAGGTGACTAAACTAGAACGATTTCCCTCTTTCACTTCCTGTATATCCTCTTCAATAAATTTTTCACAGTGATGATCAAAGGCTTATCAAGACCAACACAGTAGATGATATAAAAAGCAATATGACCAAAACTTCAACAACAATGAAACAATAACAATTAAGCTCTCTGTAATGAAACGTTCAAAAGTGCAGTTTTTCATTAGCTACACATTTTTCAAACAAAAGACAGGAAATGTTTGGACATGTTAAAAAATCTCCTCATGGCATAACACAAGTACTGTAGTTTTGTATTACTCCATGAATAATGTATTGCAACAAACAACCTAGTAACCACTACCTTTTAGGTGTCCTGCAAATTCAAAATAACTTTGGACCAATAAAGTAATAAGAACCATGGAAATATCAACTCCTAAAATAATTATATATATTTATATATATAATTATATATATATTCTATTCTTAGGGGTTCTGCACCCTACACTTTCCCATGGCTATACCCCAAAAAATTTCAATCCACTTTTACATATCTCAATTTATCATATTCGTAAGGTTCTGCATCCTCCAATTTTCCATGCATATGTCTTTGTAAATATCATCCGTTGTTTTACATTTTCACATTTTTTGATGTTTATTATTGTTCACAATACATAGCTCAAGTAGATATCGCAATCGCTTCGTTCAGTTCGCTAACTGAGGAATTTTATCATTTCATACTAGGATACTTACATTTGCCACATGTTGCGATTTCAAATTCTCCAGAATTGACCTCAGGTCGTGTAATGCATCTGTTATGAGTTTTACCTTGGTTTCATTGATCTGCATCTCGGTGTACAACTCATCCATCTGAAATATTGAATGATAGAATGAATCAATCTATCGCTTATTCATTTCATACGTAAAAAACTTCACCAATAGACTAAACATTAGTTATTAACCCCTTGAGCGCTAGAATTGGATAATCCGCAGCTTGCCCTGCCCATACATATACAATTCTAGTACTCAAGGGGTTAACATGTTAACCCCTTGAGTGCTAGAATTGATAATCCTGCCCAGCTTACCCTGCAAGTGGTTAACATAATGAGCGCTAGAATTGGATAATCCAGCTTTTAAGTTTTAATACTCAAGTGGTTAACATGTTAACCCTTGAGTGCTAGAATTGGATAATCCGCAGCTTGCCCTGCCCATCTAGCACTCAAGGGGTTCATACGTACTCAAGTGGTTAACATGTTTAAAAACTTCACCAATAGACTAAACATTAGTTATTAACCCCTTGAGCGCTAGAATTGGATAATCCGCAGCTTGCCCTGCCCATACATATACAATTCTAGTACTCAAGTGGTTAACATGTTAACCCCTTGAGTGCTAGAATTAGATAATCCGCAGCTTACCCTGCCCATACATATACGTTTCTAGCACTCAAGGGGTTAACATGTTAACCCCTTGAGTGCTAGAATTAGATAATCCGCAGCTTCTCCTGCCCATACATATACAATTCTAGTACTCAAGTGGTTAACATGTTAACCCCTTGAGCGCTAGAATTGGATAATCCGCAGCTTGCCCTGCCCATACATATACGTTTCTGGCACTCAAGAGGTTAACATGTTAACCCCTTGAGCGCTAGAATTGGATAATCCGCAGCTTCCCCTGCCCATACATATACGTTTCTGGCACTCAAGAGGTTAGCATGTTAACCTCTTGAGTGCTAGAATTAGATAATCCGCAGCTTACCCTGCCCATACATATACGTTTCTAGCACTCAAGGGGTTAACATGTTAACCCCTTGAGCGCTAGAATTAGATAATCCGCAGCTTACCCTGCCCATACATATACGTTTCTAGCACTCAAGGGGTTAACATGTTAACCCCTTGAGTGCTAGAATTAGATAATCCGCAGCTAACCCTGCCCATACATATGCAATTCTAGTACTCAAGTGGTTAACATGTTAACCCCTTGAGCGCTAGAATTGGATAATCTGCAGCTTCCCCTGTCCATACATATACATTTCTAGTACTCAAGTGGTTAACATGTTAACCCCTTGAGTGCTAGAATTAGATAATTGCCCTGCCCCGCTTTAGTACTCAGCTTACCCTGCCCATACATATACAATTCTAGTACTCAAGTGGTTAACATGTTAACCCCTTGAGTGCTAGTATTGGATAATCTGCAGCTTCCCCTGTCCATACATATACATTTCTGGCACTCAAGAGGTAAACATGTTAACCCCTTGAGCGCTAGTATCGGATAATCTGCAGCTTCCCCTGTCCATACATATATGTTTCTGGCACTCAAGAGGTTAACATGTTAACCCCTTGAGCGCTAGTATCAGATAATCTGCAGCTTCCCCTGCCCGTACATATACATTTCTAGCACTCAAGAGGTTAACATGTTAACCCCTTGAGCGCTAGTATCGGATAATCCGCAGCTTCTCCTGCCCGTACATATACGTTTCTAGTACTCAAGTGGTTAACATGTTAACCCCTTGAGCGCTGGTATCGGATAATCTGCAGCTTGCCCTGCCCATACATATACGTTTCTGGCACTCAAGAGGTTAGCATGTTAACCACTTGAGCGCTAGTATCGGATAATCTGCAGCTTCCCCTGTCCATACATATACGTTTCTGGCACTCAAGAGGTTAGCATGTTAACCTCTTGAGCGCTAGAATTGGATAATCCGCAGCTTGCCCTGCCCATACATATACGTTTCTAGTACTCAAGTGGTTAACATGTTAACCCCTTGAGCGCTAGTATCGGATAATCTGCAGCTTCCCCTGCCCATACATATACGTTTCTGGCACTCAAGTGGTTAACATGTTAACCCCTTGAGCGCTAGTATCGGATAATCTGCAGCTTGCCCTGCCCATACATATATATTTCTAGCACTCAAGAGGTTAACATTTTAACCCCTTGAGCTCTAGTATCAAATTATCCGCAGCTTCCCCTGCCCGTACATATACATTTCTAGCACTCAAGAGGTTAACATGTTAACCCCTTAACCGCTAGTATCGGATAATCTGCAGCTTCCCCTGTCCATACATATACGTTTCTGGCACTCAAGAGGTTAGCATGTTAACCCCTTGAGCGCTAGTATTGGATAATCCGCAGCTTCCCCTGCCCGTACATATACATTTCTAGCACTCAAGAGTTTAACATGTTAACCCCTTGAGTGCTAATATTGGATAATCTGCAGCTTCCCCTGCCCGTACATATGTGTTTCTAGCACTCAAGGAGTTAAAAGGTATATGGTCAGGCAGAGCTTTTTACCCGCAATGAGCATTACATTCTGAGCAGAAAAATCGTTAAATGGTCACAATAGCACTAACAGTTTAGCTATGACAAATCAAAGTGTGTACAAATTTCAGCATGCACAAAAGTGATGATGTATGAAAAGGAATACAGCTAAAATTCTTGAATATAATTCTTTATATTTCTTTCCCAGATTTCAAATATCAAAGGTTCTCAAATTTTGCCCTACTGTTAAATCTGGGTCAAGGTTATGATAATATACAATTTCCCGTTTATTGTAGCCAACTTCTCCCTTTCAAAATATTTTTAGGAAGGACCAAAGAACAATACCGTAATCAATGTAGTAAGCGCCCATGCTCCTGGGCCACGTACAGTGTGCTAAGCGAACTGCATTATGTGCACTGGTTCTATACCAGCCCCAAAATAACCAACAACAAAAAAATCATGAGCGTTAGACACAAAACAATGTAACAAAACATACTTTTAGTCTTCGAATTAATCAAATAAATTATGTTATCAGTCAAAAGAAGTTGGGTGGGCGCTTATTAGAGCAGGGGCGCTTAAAACGTTGAATACGGTAAGTTAACACAAGAAACTTTCTAGTTGTCCCATTCCGAAGTCACAAAATATTGTGCAATTCATAATAATTAGGTATCTAAATTTTAAAATGCTGTGGAATGGTCAATTTCTAACCAATTTTGATGGACATTTTGCAATTGTAATGTTTTTTTAAATTTTGTATAGTATATTTTAAACCATTTAAGCTCATGTTGTTGCTACCTATCTATATACCTTTAAATCATTGACAGTGAAATTCAGGAACTCACTCTATACCCTCAAATGATAATATATTTTCCTGTTAAAGCACATACCACTTAAACCTTTAATATCACCCAATAATCCACAACACTGGGTCTTAAAGAAGTGCTAGGCTGGGGAGTTATTTCTTGCAAGTTTCAAAATTAGAATGATAATGCAGAAGTGTACTATGGAAAGTTATTTGGGAAAAAACAATCTTTGGGTGGCTAATGGAGAAAAAAGGAATTTCAATTCTGATAAAGAGTAGAATTTTAACAGGTCTTAATGGAGGTATGAAGTGAGGAAAATTTGAAAATATTCAATAGCAGATGGTTGTAGGGATGTTTCCAGTTTACAAATATTGCTCAGAAGAGGACACTTCACTACAAGACAATCGTCACCACTGGGGTAAAATTTCTGAAGATTGCCTTTTGAATTTCTTGATTCATTATGAATAATAAGTAATATTAATTCCAAAACAAAAAATATCAAGTCATATGTTGTGACACTCCATTGCCTTATTTCGAATAAAAGCCATACTCATTCACTCATTACTCATTTCCTCTAAAATCACAATAAGGTAAACTCCCTCAACTCTTATTTCTTCCTCTACCCTTAATATAATAATCCTTTCTTTGCCACAGCATTAAGTATCCCCATATGTACTGTAGCCTCCTGCAGCATCGTCATCAATGCTACCATTGACTCATCATTCGAAACGTCACCAGTGTTATCATCTCTCTCACATCATTATCACAACTACCATTCCTGATACCATCATTATCCCCATATTTAGCCTCCTATGTACAACATCACCATCACTGTTACCATTGACTAATCATTTGAAATGTCACCATTGGTATCATCCCTCTCACATCATTATCACAACCAGGGTTCTAGCTAGACAAGTTTGAGTGTCGGGCTCCAGTGACAATCCAGGGTGACCTCCTAGACCCCCCTCCCATAAAGAACTGTTCAAATTTAGTCCACTTGTATTGACAAATTGTCAATGAAACAAAAAAATGGGGAAAAAATATTGGAATGCTAGAAGGATTTACAAAGTATTTTTTTATGTACAATGGATATTCAAAATACAATGGATATTCAACTGTCAAAATTCCCGATGAATTATGGGTTAACCCTTAAGTATTACAGTATTGTATCTCCATAATAAGGGGGATCACCCACTTAAGAGATTTTTTAGAGCACTTCCATTATTGTGGAAATCATCTTTTAAATATTGTCTGATGAGGGCTTAACGGCGCCATGACAGCAAGGGTCAAATTGTGCCTGAGAGGTTAGATCATTTCAGAGGTAGGAAAGAAAGAAAACAGGGAGAGATTGAGAAAAACACAAGAACTAAATACCAGAAAGCTGGGATCAAGAGAGGAGGTGCATGGGTGAAAAAAAACAAAGTAGAAAGAGGGGGGGGTGGGAGGGGAGGATTAAATATGGTTGTAAAGGGGAGCATGATGAAGGAAGGAGACAATTTTATCTGGACAGTTTTTCTGGAAGAGCTCAGCTATTGAGTTGTGGGGAGCAAGGAAAGCTCTGGGAAGGTTGCAGACCCTCAGCTTGATTTTAATAGGGCAGGGTGCTGGACTTGTTGAGGGGCACATTAATGCTCATGCAAAGCACTGCGTCTTTTCGGCATGGAGTCCAGGGGCCCCTTTACAAACAGGACAATTGCTTACTATGCTAACATTCTGTGTTCTGTATTCATTTATGAGGTTAATTGAGATTATTAAGTTTTTAAAAAAAATCTACAAAAAAAAAAAATTCTCATGAGGGGCAGGGCAGACTCCAGGGGACAGGGAGGACCCCCAGGGGACAGGGAGGACCCCCAGGGGGGCAGGGCGGGCCCACGGAAGGGCGAGGCAGGGTGGGCCCACAGAGGGGCAGGGCAGGCTGCCCCTGTAAAACAGCAAAGCTAGGGGTCTGGGTTGTACAAGGGGCAAGCAATGAGAATGTGATGGACTGTGAGGGTACAATGGCAATTGTTGCAGAGAGGTTGGGGGAGCCAATAAGGAGATGGGAATGAGTGAGGTGGGTGTGAAATATAATTATAAATACTATCAATATTAAACATTGTGATTGAATAACTAAATACTTGACAATTTAAAATCACTTACTTGCAGTTTAAAGAAGTGTGAGTGATGTTGGCCCAATGTCTCTTTTAACATATTTAATTCCTCGCTGGTGGGAGGCTTATAAAGACTAGAGTAAACTCTCTGCTTTTTGATGGGTGGTCCAGCAAGTTCATTGGTCCTCTCTGCTCCAGATTTGTTGTCTTCTCCATTCTTCTCTTCTGGATCAGACACCTCCTCTTTAAAGGCTTTTCCACGTTTGTTCTTCATTTCTTTGTTGCAGTCAATCTACTATAGTACCTGCAAAGATTAAGTATCGCAAAGAAAAGTTTTTAAATGTGAACTATTTAAGGTTTAGTGAAGTGTTCACACAAGTTCATCGCAAATGAAAGATCCAGGGCCATTACAGAAACAAAATGATGAAAAAAACATTGTAAAATTTTATTCCATTAAAGAGATTATTGAAGTCGAAGGTTCTCTCATTTGTGTAGAAAAACCTGATAAATCATACTACTGTAGTTATCACATCCTCTCATGAAAGCCTCTGCTGCACTTTCTCTTTGAAATAATCTACTATTTTTAATTCATAATGATCATTTTTTTTTTTTTTAAACATTTCTTAAAAATCCATATATTCCTCACTTGTAATTTGTCTTCTTGTATTGTTGAAAACTTGTTTAAGGCCTTTAGAAAAACCGCTATACCAATCTCTATTTACTACTATTATTATTTTATTGCATTTTTTTCTGGAATTTTATTGCATTTTGATATGGAATTTCATGGCTTACCATTGGATATGTTAGGGGACATAATGAATAACTCTGGCTATAAATTTTTAGTCCAATGAATCCAAACTCACCAGAGTGTTTATAACTCACTGATGAAAACATTTTTTTTAAAGTCCGAATTAATCCTCAGCCTCACATTACATGCATGACTTGGCCCCACAGTAATCAAATCCACAATACCTGGCTCTTCACAACAAGTTTCACTGTGTGCATATAGATGATTGGGAGTATAATTACTGATGCTAAAATCAATGAACTATCTGTGGTGGGTTTCTTAATTGCTTCTAGCAAAGTCTAAAAGTCACACCCGCCAAAATGGAGGTTCTTGCAGGTGAAAAGACTAAAAAATTTGTAGCGAGAATTGGGCGTAATGAGTACTAAAACAGACCTGGTGAAGTAAGTATAAGTAACCATATGAAGAAGTTTTGCAAAACAATTCTCCAGTTACTCAAAAAAAAAGACTGTGTTCTCACTTGACCCACTGCAGGAGATCAGATCCACCGATTTGTTACCATGAGAATGCTAACTGGATCAGATCGCAGTCACTTGAGATCTTGATCCTACTTGAGGGTAGGATCATGAACTGGAGCAGATCCCCTAATGAGATTCTCAAGAAACGTATGTAAATGCAGATCAGCAGACTGTGATCAAGTTATTGCGCAATATCCTGTCGCTACTCATGTTTGTTTCGCACAACCTTTCCGACTGTGCTTAAAATATTAATACTACTGCGATTCCTGCTCGTTTTTCGATCTTTTCTTCTTCTCAATAAAAACAAATTCGCATATAGCTACTGAACGTGTACTGCGTATATGTATACACAGACTGTATATGTATACACAGACCATATATTTTGCGTAATGACCAAACCTTTTGACTTTCAGTGCACTCATGACCCATGATCAGATCATCTGCAGTGAGTCTGATCGCGAGCAGTAAGTCTGATCGCGAGCTTGCTCTCAAAATTAGAACACATAACATTTTTTTCTGCAATCATCGACGAAAGTTATCGCCGGGGAATCATGAACTAGAGATAGGGGAGAACACGCTCAAAGTTTAATTAATTTTCATTACAAATACATAAACAGTGTTAAAGAGAGGGTGTGAGGTCACTCTTCCCCAGTAGACTTTCTACACCAGTCTTAAAGAGGGAATCCTGTGGCGGTAATTGATAAGCTTGTTGGTGGCTGTGTAAATATTTCGACCAATCAGAAACGTTGGATTGCGTAGTGTATTTTCATCTCTAAATTAACTCCATGTCCTTTAATAATAACCAGAACCAAAAGGTTTTGTGGTTCTGATGCTTTTTTCATAAGCTGATTGATTTGCAAGTTGTGTATTAACTGTCATGTCATTGCATATCATAAAATATTTGTTCCATGATATTTATTCATAAGTCATACCCACCATGCAGATCAATAAAATAGAACCTGTTGACATCATTAGCATGTGCACAATAATTAACAACATTATCATAGCAAGTATGATGCAAAAGCAGTTTTTTATTTATCCTACTACAAGATTTTGTCAGTAAGCCCCGCCGACTCATTTATATTCCTGACATCACTAACCACAACACTAGAACATATGTACAGACCATGACCATCTGTGTATGACAAATGACATAAATCTGATATACCATTAATGAGATACAGTATGTTGTTTATTGTACATATGATCCGTTAGCACTTTTACATTAAACCACGCCTACCATGCATATTAATGACATCTGTTGATGATATAAGCATGTACACAATAACCAGCAATATCATCATGCAAAACGGACATACACTTGCTCATATATCACTTTTTCAATCTTTCATTTTAGTCCCTCCCATTTATCAATATGCATGATATCACTACCAAAACATTAAGGCACATCTGCAGACCATGAGCTATCTGTATACCAAACATATGATGTGAATCCAATTCATAGTTTTTAAAATATCGTGTTTACAAGCTTTTTATTTACAAAATCATATCAAACTCCGCCCACTATGCATATTCATGAAAGTCATCGTTTTTATGCAATGGGCACATACACACCAGCTAACATTATAAGTATACCAAATATGAAACAAAACAGACAAGTGGTTCTTAAAATATGAACATTTCAAGATTTTAACATTAAGCCCCACCTACTCATTAATATACATGACATCACCAAATTTTCAGGCCGGACTGGATATCCAGTACATCCCTAAGTGAAAACAAATTCTTTACATGACAAAACTATTCAAATTAATGAAATTTGAGTTGCTTACAATTTTCGGACTGGACTCCAATACAATTTGATGAAATATAGTATGTATGCATTCAATATAATTTTCTTTCTAAGTTAGGAAGAAAATTTAAAAAGTTTGTTTGATCATATTGTCAGTCAATAAGATATTTTCCTGTTGGAACCAGACATCGCAAACGATACAAATCCCCTCGTTGCTAATAATGCACCTTTCACCCTTTGTCCCACAATGTCTCCCACCATGTCCCCATGCCTTTCTACCCTGTCCTCATGCCATCCTGTCATGTCTCCCATGCAATGTCGCCCATGCCATGCCACCATCCTACATGTCATGCCACCACCTTGTCCTACTTGCCATCCCACCCTGTCCTACAAGTCATCCCATCCTGTCCCACATGCCATGCCACTGTCCCATCCCATCCCACTCTCATCCCAATTCCTACATCTACACTGTACCAATCATTATGCCGCTTTCCACCCAACATTCATTTTCTCTAACTCCCATCCCCTCACCTCTATCAACCTAACATGCCCCCATTTACATACCATCCCTCAATCAGCTATCATCCCCTAATCACCTACCATCCCCATTCACTTACCATCCTCCATTCATCTACCACCCCTAGCCACTTTTTGCCACCCACTCATTTACCAAATATACTCTACCAACTCATCATTACAGCTTTCACTATAACCTTCACTCACTCCATTGCACCATTATCCCCTGATAATTTACCTAAATAGAAAACAGCTCTTAAGCTCTTAACTTCAATATGTTATGCGAAGAGCCCAAGATATTGATATTAGTTTTAAGGCAAGATCATTTTGGAAGATAGTTTAAAGTGAACAAGTTTGTTTTCTGATGAGTAAAGTTAATCCCAAGGCTTTTACTGGCCCATATGTAATCTGCAAACCACTCTGCATGAAAGCATGACCAATGTTGTTATGCACAAGTCCAAGTGGAAAAATTTAGATTTAGAAACATTTATTCTTAAGCCTGAGACAATACAGAAATCATCAAGAAGTTTCAACACCGTATTTACAGAATTAATATCATCATTTAAAAAAATACTTGTGTCGTCCGCATATTGAGTTAATTTAAATTCATTATTATTCACATCAATCTTCTTGAAATCCGTATTTTTACGCATTTTGATTGCTAAGAATTCAAACACGTTGGTACTCCATTTACGTTTCTCCACCAGATCCGGTCTTGTCAAATAGACGACTATGAAAAAATGGTTACATTGAAAAATTTCCGGGAGTTCTTCAGAATTTGCATTTTATTAGGGTAACGAAGCAGCTTGAAAATGATATGCCAAGGTTTGCCATTGATTTTTCAGCCATCTCTATGTGCACATTCTATATTCGAGGAGTCCATTTTGAATTTATCCGCTAGTAAGTTCCTGACCATGTAGACAACATTTTCCTTGTTTTGCTCAGAAATTCCAACGTCTTTCCATTTTGTTCAGATCTGCTTTTACGAAAGCAATCTCGCCTGTGACATGTCTGTTCATTTTCTCATTCTTGTCAGTTTGAAATTTAAGATCTTTTACCGCTACTGTTATCCTCAATATTTTGACCATTAAACTCAATCGGGTTAGTAATATTAGTCATTTTACTTTCAAAGGTAACTAATCTTTTATAAAAGTCATGCATTTCAGTAAGCTTATTAACAAAATCAAGTCGAATCAAGCTATCTATTAAGATGCAAGATTTTCTTTAAAATAAAAAAACTAAAAAGCAAAATTAACCACCAAAATTAAGTGAGATAAGTTACTTTCCAATCAAACAAAGAATAAACTTCTATAACGTTCACAACATCCGTTTGTCTTTGTCACAGGATACTGTTAAAGGCAAATTTGGTTGGAAACCTAAGTGATGTGCATGAATTAATCATATTACTGTACATGTACATCAAAATCTTACCCTAATCTCATGGAGGGAGGAGGGGGAAGGCAAGATGCAGATGCAATATTTTCTTAAAAAATTAAAACTGCATGAATTCAGCATAGTACATCCATCTCTCAAATCTTAACCTATACTTGGAGAAGAAGGGAAGGAGGGGGGGGGGGAGAGATGAAGATGCAATATTTTCTTCAAATCAAGAACATTTTTTTTGTAGGGAATGGATTGTTAAGGAATTTATCTTGCAATTTTGAAGTGTTTCATGACTAGGGATGCAATAGTTTTTAAATAAGAATCAAAATTCAACAAAATTTGAGGTTTTTACTATGCAGCCTAATACCAATGATCCCCAATGGTTACCATTTTCAAGTGTGACTTAATAATAAGTACCTATATGGTTGCTATTTCAAATTGATCAACATAACTAAACTAGAAATTTAGCACTGTAGAGTGCATACCTCCACCCCCAGATTATTCCCCCATCCCCAATATAATCTACCTACAGTAAGAATAACATAAGAATATGCACTAAGTTAACCCCAAACAATCTCTTTCTCACTTTTGATCTGTATCGTCATTTGCATTCTAAACACTTCAGGATCTACTGTACCTTGTAATTGATTACATCAATTTTTCTTTTTTTCCTAAACATACTTTTTTTGTATTGCCTTTGTTTAATTTTAACTTATTGTGAACCGCATTAGAATGCTTGCAGATTTTTGCACTATATAATTGTATTATTATTATTATTATTCATTAATTTCAGTTTTACATGAATTCAGGCTACACATTCATTGCTTGAGCTCCATTCAGGCAATATTGACATTCCATCATTTTCCTTTCATGCAAGAAGTTAATTGTTTTGATTCTTTGATACTAAAAATCACTTGATTGAGTCCAGAAAATTGATAGAACTTTAGATTTCCTTTTAGAGCAGAAATTCATTAGAACATTTTAAGTAAGTCTTGACAGATCTCACCTTATAACATACCACCCCTCTAATTCTGCCCTTGCCCTGTTCCAAAATATCCCCAAATTTTAATCAATTTTCCCATAACAAAACCAAAAACCAAATTTAATCAACATCCAATCATCTTTTCTTGAGATATATTGCTGAGTCAATTCACTCTAAAATACCCCAACCCTTACCCTTTCATAATTTGATCCCGTTCCAAATTCCAGTATATCCCAAATTTGTATCACTCCTTCCAGAAGAAGTAATGAAACCACACACCAAATTGACAAACAAACAAACAGACAAATGCAGACCAAAAGCATAACCTCCTTTTAAATGAATGAAGAACAATCACCACAATTTTGTGACACATATTTAAACCTCAAATTTCAGATTTGTTGATTGATGTCAAAATGTAAATAGCTCAATTTGACTTGATTTTGTTTAACTGACTGAAATGTATGACATTTTAAGGTGTTTATAATCTTCAAATGGTGTTCAATTTTCTATGTTTTTTTTTTTTGAGGCTGCTCATCACTCCAATGAAAATACTGGCTCTCAGCATTCTCTTGGTAATTTTGCTGCTTATTTTGACCACTAGTGGTTACCACACCCTGGTTATTAGCACTCCCCAAAAAATTAAACCATCCCAAATTTGAAACCATTTATCACAATTATCTCTCTCACTTGGATGATGATGGTGATGTGATGATTTATAGTTAAACTCGGGAAAAAATTTTTGTAATGGATTTAACACTCAGATAAAAGAGTAACAGACAAATATAATGCTGTGGAATTTTAAGCGCTCAAAATATTTTTCTTGTTCTTTTCCTGAAAAAATGTATTCTTATTGTTTTTATTTTTACCTACTGTAGGTCTAACTAGCTATTAGTCATATCCCACAATACACTTTTTGACATACTGGTGGCATGTACATATACAGTGGGTAATTACACTTTCCATACATAAAGGTGAAAGTGTGCTGAACGTTAGGCTACCAAACTGAGGCCCATGGTCAATAGGGTAAAATACGCTCCAAACTTGCTATCTAATATATTATGTACCTTTCTTGCTTTAATTTTTATACGTAGTACTTTGAAGTTGTTTTAGTGCTCAAAAACTCTAAATTAGAAGACTCTTTTTGGCAAAATTTTTTTCCCAGTCCGACCTTCAAAGTTTCTGTCACTCGTAATTGTTTATGTTGAGGTCTTATTACTTCTATGGTTGTCATACAGCTGATTGGCTAACAACTCATGCACATTTAAATAGATTCAACTAACAAGTAAACATTTTTATTGAACTTTGACCTCATGAATATCAGTTCTGCAGTTTTAAAGTAAAGGCTGTATAGCTGTTGGCATTGCGAACTGAAGACTCACAGAAAATAGATCAACTCTACCATTTCCAAGTAAGTTTTAAATGGCAGAATTTTGTTGATAAACAGTAAATCTGTTGTGAACCTAGCGATGAAAGATTTGTAATAATTTAGTGAAGAATATTTTCAGGGAAGCTGTGTAAAATTGAAGAAAGTTCCCACAAAAAAAAATTGGTGGTTGATCTATATTGGCATGCATAGGAAAAAGCATAACCTTTGTGAGGCCTGCAAATCAGTAAACAACAGCTTAAACACAACATTAGCATACAGAAATGGATTAAAGTGAAAGAAATTATGGCCAAACAATGGTTACATAAATAAGCCTGCCCCAGAATTTTTATTTTGACACCCCACCCCCTCCCCCTTTTCCTTTCTTCCACACACACACACTGGAAAAATAGTTTTCTCCACGCCAAAGAATTTTAAAACCTTGCTTCTTCACGCCAATGGTTCTGGCGTAGCAATACTTTTTATGTATCTATTAATAAATTGGGAAGAAAATTTGTTAAATTGATCCAGCTCCATGCAGAAGATTTTGGCGTAACAAACATGTTTTCCAGACTGGCCCTCCCACTTCTCCATCTCCCATGGGATTCCAGCTATTGTTTGTAATGTTTCTCGCCAAAATGTCGCAAAGCACCTAAAACTGCCTTACGATCCGCCAGACAAAAAGCATTACACGATTGCTGATTAGTATGGCTGCCTTGCGCAAGTCGCCCAAGTGTGTGCCATTTGGTAACTCTCTTTGGCTAACTTTAGGCACTAACTGCCTTACGAATAGCTTTTACACATCCACTTAATCGTAAGGCACAACCTTAAAGAATAGCTTTTACATATTTGATTATCTTTACTTTAAGGCACTGCAACCACCGCCTTACGAAAAGCCACGTCAAATCCAATTCTTGAAGTTTCTCGCCAAACTAGTATATGTAAAGTGTAAGGTTACGCACAACTACTGAGATTCGTTTTTGGATACTCTGGTAAAGAATGAATCACATATGAGCAAAAAAGATACTACATCAATAATTGGTTAATAAAATATTGGCTACAAATGTGTACATTACCTTTTCACTGCTCTCTTCTTCTAGAACTTAATGAATCTTTTTTCTTTTTTGAGCACTTACTTCGCACGCATGTACAGGTGGCACACAATTAATTGTATTGTACTAACAGACTAAAAGACAAATATAAAGTTTTGAACTTCAAGCAAAGGCAATTATATTTACTACTTTCTTTTGTTCGAAGATGACTTGTGATGTAGAGGCAGGGTTGAAGGCTGAACCCTTTATGTTATTGATAAGGAGGTTGAGCATCCCTAAGTAAAATGTAATGTTTTAAGTATTGTCTTTTTAGAACTTGGATTGGATTTTTAAGATATGACCGTGTGACGTAAATACATCCCAGGCTTCATGGCTCTTCGCTATTCAATTATGTGTAAATTACTTTTGGTTTTAGTTTTTTTTTATAATAGTGAGTCCATATCTATTTTAATATAAATTGGCTGCCGTGTTTAATGTTTCCAAAATAATGATAAACATAGAATCTCTTTTGGCAAGTGAAGAGAGTCATTGAGGCCGATTCTAAAAACGCCACTGGCGATATCGAGATGCAAATCCTCGAGGCCGAAATTCTGATATTTTAGTTATAGAATGTACAGAGGTGTAGGAAGCTTTCAAAAAGTAGGGGAGGGGGCAGCCTTTTAAGGGTCACTTTTCTAAGTCTTATGCATATATATGCCTCCCGGCTGTCTAAAGTAAAATAAAAGGGGCACTTTTCCAATGAAAACACATTCCCCCGTACAAGGGAATGACAATTTTAAGTCGCCAGTTTCCTACTATTAGGTCAGTAATAACAGATGGGCATTTAATTTTAAAAGAGGCTTTTTTTCTCCTTTTTTGTTTAAAGTGTGCGCACATTCTACCAGTTCTTGAACCTTTGACATTAATTGATGGGCACTTTTCAATTTCAAAAGGGGCACTTTTCAATCAGAAAAGTAAACAAGATTTCACCCCCCCCCCCCTCCCCCTCCCCCCTTTTCCCTTCGGTTTATATGCCTATAAGCATGCACAGTTTATAATCAAACAACAATATTAATGAGAGTATTGTGAATTGCTGAGGATTTTCAAATAAGCCACCTTAAAATTTAATAAATTATGTGAACATGTAGATGCAAATTTTGACGTTTAATTTTGGGAGAGAGGAGTCACAAAATAATTTCGGCACGGTTACACCTATGTGTAGACTCTAAATATAAAAATTAACTGAAGCTGATAATTCCTTCAACTTTTTTTTTTTCATATAGATTAATGATATACCATATATTGATATGATGTTTTTCGTCAAATGTAGTTGAATACGAATTCATATAATTATTTATCATATAATTGTACCATGTACATATACTTTTAATTTTAGCAGGTATGTTCTCATTGTAATTTCATTCACTTTAATATTCAACTTCAAGGAATGAGTTTTGGACATTTATAGAATAGAGGTTTAAGGATGTTTTGGAGGGGTCTGGTGTCATCTTACTGATTACGGTTTAGGTGGCTGAACGTCCCAATTTATACACCTCCCAGCATGGCCGTACGTGACCATCTTACTCAGATGGGCGGTGACTTTTTGCCCGACTCTCTCTAGGTGCCGAATATGGAACAGACATTGGCGATCATGGCCCTCCAGTCACTTCTGTTTAGAGCTAAATACATAAACGTATTGTTACTTAGGCTGTTGTTGGTTGCCCAGTTGTTTAAGCTCTGGACATATTTAAGTCGCTGCCTTCTTCTGCTTCTTTTGCCCTCAATTTTCCCACATACTGCAAGCTGTTCCAACCCGCCCTCCCGATAAACATGCCCAAAAAATTCCATCTGTCTCCTTCTGATGGCATTGAGTAAGGACCTGTCCATGTCTAAAGCTATTAGGACATTATCATTTATTTTATTTTCTGTCCAAGATATTTTTAACATTCTCCTATTGAACCACATTTCCGTAGCTTCTAATCTTTTCTTGATGTCACTGGTAATTGTCCAGCATTCACAGCCATTGCCCGACTAGAAAACCTATTACGAAGGAAAAATTGCAATGAATCTGTAAATAAAGTAATAGTTGAGTGATGGTTTCACCACAGTTTTGGGCTTGGGTGGATGAAGAAATGGAGGAAGGAGAAAGGAGAAAGGGGAGGGGGTAGCCATTAGAAAATATCCTTCCATCCTGTCAAATTCACCGGGTACACACTGAAAACAAGTCATTGTGACTTATGTGTGCTTTCCCCGGCATATGCCTAAAAGTGAAATATAAATACAAATTTCCTTTATTTTTGGGCAGGTTTTTCAATTTTGGGGAAATTTTCTTTGATTATCGGGAAAATTAGGGCATGTCGAGCATGATTCCGACAAATCACTGATTTAAAAAGTATATTTTACCTCTCTGTCTGACTATAAGACCGGTGCCCAAGTATCATATTGTCAACATCATGCCGAGTCGGGAGGGCATGCCCCAGATATCTAGCCGAGTCGGGCATGATTCTGTCCGACTAAGATGGGTATCCCGCCGACATGGGGGCTGCGGGCACCGCCCCACCCCGTCTCGTACATACATGTCTGGTGTTCTATGAATAACTGGAGAAGTTGTTTGCATTAGTGAATTATTATTTTGTGTACATGTTCAAATTTGCAAAATGGAGGGAAAAGTAAGCGGCAAAGCTTCTTAGGCCTAATTTGTTAATTCATTATACATAGATCGTGCTCAGTCCGTTGCGCTTTAGGTGCCGTTGGGGAAAATATCTATTTCGAGTGTTTTGTTGTAAGTCTAAGAAATATCACGTTGTTAATTGTCAACTATAAAGAATAATGGGTGCCCATGGAAGGTCTTTCAATTTAGTGGAAATTTATAATTTATTGGTCTAAAAGGCGGGATTACGGGGAGCAATATAAAAGGGGATTTCCCCACTTTTTCCTCATTATTATCTTTTGTAAGGTGAATTTTTGTATCTTAGTATAATTTTGTAGCTTCTCTTAACACTTTTGGCAAGCAAATTAGATTTTCCGCCCCCACCCCTCTTTATTTCAATCAACAAGTCCCACCAATTGAGAAATAGATTAATCGTTTAAACCAGTGGAAAAAAAATTGCAAGATTTAATATTTGAGTTCGTGTCAAAAAATAAAATTTGTTTTAAAGGATTATTTCAGTGGTCAAATACCTTGGCAACTACATGCAAGAAGAATTTAAAAGACACAAAAGGAGGCTTATTCCGTTATATGGAGTTATTAAAGTTTAAAGCTCTGTCGTGTGTAGAAATGACTGGTGTACTAAGTCTACCATAGAACGTTGGCGCTTTCATCCTCACATTCTTAAGAATTGTAAATGTAGGTCTATATTGAAGAAAGTTAATTCTACTTTTTTACTATTTGAAATATTTTTCCTCGAACTTTTTTCAAGTGGTATTATAATCAACCTTAATAAATTCTGTTTGACTACTTTCCTTACATATCCAATGGTTGCTAAGCCACAAAATCGCAGGACAAAATATGATAGAATACATCAAAACTGTGAGGAATCTGAAGCTATGACATCACAACTAGTCTGATTTCAGTCGTTTCTACTCAAATGATACTAAACTTTAAACTTAAATATCTCCTTAACGGAATAAGATTTTTGAATACTTTCTTCACCATTTTGTTACCTTTGAAGTCCTCTTGCACATAAGATAGACTTGCTTGACACCTGAACTAATGCTTTAAAGAAATACAATTTTTGAATGCTTTCTTCACCATTTTTTTGTTTGAAGTCCTGTTTCATATAACATGGACTTGCTTGACCCATGAACTAATCATTTAGGAACATGGGTTCCGGTTATATGTTCCTACGATGCCTAACGGGATTTTTTTTTAATTTACTCCGTTACATTCTTACAGCTATAGTCCTGATTATGTTGTTATTGACAACGTGTAAGGGACCAGACACCCCATGCACACTCCCAACCGCAGGCTTAGCTTGTAGTCATAATTTTTCACAAAGTAGGGGACAAGAGAGTGCACTTGGGCAGGTCTCCTGGAGATATGCTCAAGCTATTTCTTTGTTGATTGAACAAAAAGGGGCATATATCTTCGCGAGGGGAGCACGGAAACTTGTATACCATGCTAGCGCTGTAGTCTGATAGTGTACCGTCCTAACTCTCTCTTATCTGTATCAAACAGCGTCTTACACTGAAATTGTAATTCGTCAAAGGGTTTCTTTGTTACATTTTCAATGAATTTATTTTGTTGTAAAAGGTTAATAGTACTATAGTGAGCAATACATGCTAACTACAAACTATATGGGATCATTATTTGTATAGTTGTAAGTAAAAGTAATCAAGACAAGAAAACTGCGGAAATGAAAACTGCCCGGTTCAAAACATCGACGGAAATCTTCAAATCTTTCTATATCCCTTTTTTCGGCTGTTCGAGAGAGCTTAGAATATTATAGATCGTTTTGGCCAAAGACCTGCTATTTTCATAGTAAGCAAATAATTTCAAACTGTTCCGTTTCTTTCCCATAAAAAGCACGATGGAACATGAGTCACAGTCTATGAATTAACAAGCAAGTGAATATTAGTAGTTTCATACGACAGGAAAGGTAAAGCTTTTTTTACGCGGACTGAATAATCAAAAGTTCACTTCCCTATCTGCCTATCTCGATCAAAAATTAACGATTTATGGTCCTACGTTGTAGATTTTAGTCAACATTTGAAGAATTTGGCAGTAAACTGTTCATTTTTCCTTATTCCAAATTGAGGATTTGCTGACCAAAATTGAGGATAACAAACTTCTGGTGCAAACTGCAAGAGTTTCGATCCAAAAGAACGAAAATTCAATTAAAAAGAATTAAAAATACCATCATATCTGTGTTCTAAGATTCATTTTATATTTCAGTTAATTACGATATTTATGGCATTGTCAAAATTTAGTGTGAGCCATATGGTGTGGGGAACTGAGGTGTGGGGTATGAGGTGGGGGAGGGGGTACGGGTGCGTCTACAGTTCTATTTGAGAAGTTAAGGCATCCGTGCAGACCTTATTGTCCACATGATTCCGCTTGGACTCTCCTTCTGATGTAGAATACATGTCCTTGATCAAAACTATAGCACTCCACGATTAATAGCTTATAATATGCTAATCGTGAAATTAAATTTTATGTTATTTATTGTAGTTGATCAAATGAACTAAATCATGCACAATATTACTCATGGTGTTTTATTTTTAGCTCGATAGATATTAAATCCTGCGTTTATGGGTCCAAGTCAATTAATGTTACTTCTGTTATTGAGAAAACCGGTAAATACTTGGAAAACATAAGCATATTAATTCTTAAAGGTAAAAGTGCTGCGGGACGGATTTCAGATTCAATCTTTTCATTCTGATTAGAGTAGTCTTTAAATAAAGGCAATAGTATTTGTAGTTTCCCAGTTAAGACTAATCAAAGTTTGAAGAATGTGGTAGTTCATTGGTTTAAGTTGTGATGTATGAAAGAGAGAACAGCTCAAAATCTGTAATGTAATTCTATTACAAATTTTAGTTACGGAAAATCGTCAGATTGTTTTCTCCATGCCTAATTTTGATAGGGGGTATGATCTAAAATTAAAAACCTCTTGGTTAAGTGATTGCTACCTCAGGGGCGGATCCAGTGGTGTAAATAAGGTGGCTAGCCACCCTTCTTCCCGGAAAAAAATATATCCCTAGGTTTATGCCCTAACACACCAATACGAGGTAACTTTGTTAAGTCAAGCTGCTCTCTAAGAGCGTCTAGCGGCTTACTTAAAAAAAGAATCCCTATTTTGCCTGGGGGACGTTCCTTCGCAAACCCACCCTCGTAGCACCTCAGTGGGACACTCCACTGGTCACCCACTTTCTTGACTCCTGGATCCGCTACTGAACCTGTGCATAGAAGAAAAACGATAGCGGGAAGGAGAAGGGGAGCACATTCTGGAGCTGGCGCGTATACCTTGTATTAAAGTTGAAAAATGAACATGTGATTGACGAAAAAAGCTTCATTTTTTCCCTAGTGAAGGTTTGTTCGACCATGCATAATTCCTAAGAATATTTCATGTTTGCAAAATAATACATGGTCATACGGTAGGCTATAGCACGTCATACTTCATGTTATATTTTGTTCCGTAGCATCTAAGCATTAAAAAGCTCATATCCTTAAATGAAATAGGTGTCTGCGTGGCTCAATCTAAATTTTAATAATTTACGAATTCTCATGCATTCATGCGAATACATTACTTTTAGTTGTCATCACAATTGTTCTAAATCCAGTTAAATGTTGAATAATAATGTTATCGATGAAGTTATAGAACATTAATCAACTTTAGATTAGCTACAGGCTACAGCGTATCCTCGTTTAATGAATTGTAGTAATTAATTATAAAATAATATATTGATATATGGAATTTCTTTCTTCCTTCAGAGTCAAACGCCACATTTTAAGGATGGCTTTCCCTGTGGAAATTGATGGCATGGCCTGATAGAAGTATCAATATGAGCTAAAAAGGTCTTAGCAGTGGCTCAGTGGTCAAAGAGTCATGCTCGTATGCGAAAGGTACCGGGTTCAATTCCCGCCGTGAGCACTGCATTGTGTTCTTGAGCAAGGCACTTTACTTGCTTCAATCCACTCAGCTGCTGGGAGTTAACCTGCGATGGACTGACGTCCTGTCTAGGGGGAGTCATGTACTCTCATCCGCTTGCGCCATTAGGCTGTCAAATATACAGAATGCAACATAAGGATCTCAAACATAAATTATCCAAAAAGGAACATCCCCATCTTACGGACAATACTTTATATGAGTATAGAATGACCCGTTCTATACAATCACTAAACTTTATTTGATCACTGCCAACATCAACCTGTTGATGTTTGAAATGTTACCAGAAAAAGACCGTCCTTCTGTTAGTTTGTAAATTGGGAGGTCCAGCCACCCAAACAGTAATCAGTCCGGTCCACCTGTCCACTCTCGCGATCGGGATATTCCCTAATTCGGAGATCTATTTATGCGCAGTGACCATAATGTAAACTATTATTAATAAGTTCAACCGTTAAATATTCTGTGTTGTTTTTCAAATTTTGTTATTCTTAAATTGTATGTACATTGCAGCTTTGAAAATGACATTGAAATTAATATTTCTGAAACTTAGCAGTCTTCTTGTATAATTCAAACTTTTGCTGGTGACTAAACGTTAAAATCTGCTCGTCAGAGACTATTGAAAAGAATTTTCAAAGATTAAATCTCCACGGTGAAAGTCAAAATTGCGCTGGTAAACATGGAGAAAATAATTTCATCGTTCTGTTGCACCAATAAAATTTAAATGTTTTGCATGTCATTTCCCTACGTTTGGCTTAAACCAATTTTACCGTTATGTATTTCTATTGAGAGATTTGATTTAGGAAAGATGCATTGTGGGTTGTAATGACCAAAACTCTCCCGGTTGGGAGATCAGCCAAACTGGTAATCAGTCAGTCAGAAACATACACGATTATGAGAAATGATTGATCAGTTGATGATGAATGTGATGTTTAATTCTTTCATGTTCATATTATCCGCACATTACAAAATAACAATTTTTTAGCGTAAAGCTATCAACTGGGTGAAAATGTAATTACATCTTTAAAGATTCGTAAACAACAAATATACGTACTTTACATTCACTACATTAACAGAACGTGTTCAAATTAAAATCGAAATCGTCTTCTGCAAATAAAGAACAAATTTCCTTGTCATTTCTACGGAATAAAGGTTTGCCATTGGAATAACCAAATATACAGAATACCACGCTTCTTGGGGCAATTATTCAATAACTGAATAATGAACTGACTGTGTAAAGTCTATTTGACTAACACGATGCACATTTTATTCTTTTTTCTCACCTCATCACCACAAACGCGCTAAAAGCTAATAATTTTCAAAATGCAATTGGAACGGTTATGTATTGGCCACTCTTCCCATTTGTTGGAGCAAGAATGTGTTCATATACGTTCCTGATAAATGACCAGACATCATACTTGGATCTCTAACGGTGATAACTTACGCATTTGCCCCGGACCATAGAACACCTGCTTGTTTGCCCTGTGCTGGCAAATCCGTGCACGACAATCTGGAAATGCTTAACCCATGTGCCAGAACTTGTGTTATAAAGTGGCTGAGAAATGCGTAGCGACATAAGAAGAAGAAGATACTTGGATTTAACGTTTATCAGATTATAACCCGTTTATTTTCAAGTCAGATGCAACATTTGATGGATTGAATCCAACCTAATAAAAATTCATAAATAGTCAAGCAACAATAAAGAACAGTCACTGTGTTCAAATTGATGCAATAAGGCAAATTCTAATAAGATTATAATTCGAGGAAGATAAAGTTACACTCAAGTAAATCCTCGTAGATCCCACAAGGCGTAAAATAGACGACGAACTTACAAACTGGTCGAGATTGAACCCTTATAGCTCCAATGTATGGTTAGCGAGTCGTGATCATTTGACATTCCCAACTTTTCAAGAATTTAAGTGAACCTTGCCTCCAGAGTATTGCATCCCTGCAAAAGTATCATGTTTTATAGCACATTTAAGAACTTCAAAGCAGCTCCTTCAAAGTTACAATAAAACTTGAGAATAAACTGTCCGTCCTTCATCACCAATTACTTCACCACGAGAACGGTTTGTAGAAACAATTTCCACTGTAGTGTACTGAATATTTTCTGTGTTCTTTGCTGTTGTTTCATAAACGCCAGTTTTGAAATTAGTTTTATTGATATTTGGCATGGCATAAGCTACATTATCAGTAGTAAAACTGCTCTTGGCATTGTTTCCAATTTCAGCACTCGAGTCCTTGTTAACAGAAGCATACATCAGAACTTTGTTCATCCGGGGTATTTTGCTACCTTTTTGTCCTTTGTTTGCACCGAAGTATGTAGCTTGCTTTTTCGAGCGTTTATTGCTACCTTCGCCATCTGTTTCACCTTTCAGTGAGCTAGATGAAGATGGGCGCTTTTCTCCTTGTATTTGAGATAATCTTCTGGTCTTTTGTGTTGGCGACTTACTTGTGAGAGGCAAAGTCTTACATTTATCCGCGTTTTCAGTGTTATTTTCCAAAATTGCAAACTGTTTAAGTTCGTCGTCTCCCTCCTTTTGATTCCGGTCAACCTTCTTTACAATTGCATACTGTGGAATTCTCGCTGTTTTAATCTTTTTAGATTCCAACATATTAACATCTTCATAAGCGGAAGAACTGTCAAGTAAATTTGGACTGGACTCTGTCTCTCCCTTTGTTAATCCAACAGTTGTTAAATCCTCAACAGACCCATGATGGGGATCCCCTTTCTTTAATAATTCAACTTGTTCATAACCGGGGATAATTTCATGAGATTGTGATCGTTTTCGGCCATTTCTGTTTTCAGAATGGCTGCTATTAGCATTTTCAGCAATGTTACAAATTGCATAGGCCTGATTTTGTCCGGCTACTATATTCGCATTTGGTTCGTTATCTGAGGGACCTACAGTGTTTTCTTTGCTAGACCCGCTGATTACCACAGTAGCGTAGGCTTCTCCGTCACCCTCAGTTTTGTTGAACGTAGTCCCAGAACCTTTAGATATGCTGTCTTTTCCTCCTTTCTTTTTGAAATAGTAAATACAAAGAACAATGCCAACTCCGGTAGCAATAACCAACAGTGGAATAGTTAATCCTAAAATTACTGCATGCTCCATAATTTGCGACGTCTCAGTACGACCTATATTTGTATTTTTTCTGCTGGCTGGGGTAGATGTGCTTGTCGTAACAACAGTAGAACCCACAACTAATACAACGGCTGATGCTTCACTGCTTAGTCCATTTGGCGTTGTGACCACACACGTTACTGTTGCATTATTGTCTGCAGGCTGCAGCTCACTTATGCTTATGCTCCTGTTGTGATCGCTGAGTTTGTATCTACCTATAATTCAGAGACACAGAAAACAAAAGTGAATACAGCTATTATCTTTCATTTTCGTCCACTCATACAAGATGAGGGATAAATTCTGTATTATTCTACATTGCCTTATCTATATTATGAATATAGTAATATTATATTAGAATTTAAAGATTGTTTTCAATGACGGAGTAATCAAAATGAAACTGAGTGAGTAACCACAAATAAAAATACTGCGGTTCAATATAACCAGGTCGATGCGCATATGCGAGTGCATGGGTGGGTGTATGCTATATGAGGGCGCAACTAGCTTTTGAGACTTGAAAAAGCGAGACCGTGATAAGAAAGGACGTTTGGACAGTGACTCCAGTTAATAATGTGGGGAAAAGAATAAGATAAAATGGCGCCAGCAACATTGAAGGTAGATCCTTGTTTAAAAAGTAATTAACGTTCAGCCCCGTGTTTAATGTTTTGTGTGTAGTCTGTAATGTGTTCTATTATGTTGTCATTTGAAAGAATCGACAACTCTCGGGTGCATGGCCAAACCATGTAAGTTTGTTCTGATAGAACATATGCAACAAATTACCATATCTGAATTAGGTTTAAGAAACATTCCAATCACTTAGAACGAGCTTATCAATTTTCAAAGAAGTACGGAGGCCTGTTACCAGCAATTTACACACACGGACGGACGAACAAACAAGACGACGGCAATACCCTGTCGGCCTCATTAACTGAGGCAATTAAAACATACCAATAAATCTTCGCAAAGATTGTGTATCCCAGTTGAATTGTACGTATGGTCTTCCTTCTCCACGGCAGTCGAACATAACACTTTGACCGGATGTGACTTGGAAAAATGAGGGCGCTATAACAGCAGTGGGAGGCAGCGTAAGTGGCATCACGGTACACCTGCGAGGCTCACTTAAAGCAGGATGTAGCAGCTCGCACATGTATATACGACCATTGTCAGAGGGTTCCAAAACTCTCGAATAATATAAATAATCTTTAGTTAAAGTTTCTGTCAGTGGATTCCCATTCGACGTTGAATCCTGAAACCACCTGAGACGGGCCAATGGATGTGTTGTACCTCCCTGCAAAGCAAGTGAACTCTCTGATTTACCTGCAAGAAAAGTCAATAATGTACCTAAATATAGTTCACAAATGCATATGCTTGCTGATAATTCTAAACTGATGTTCTTTTAGGATTGGTTTAATGACCAATCATATAATATTTTATGAAAGAGGATAATGGAAAGGAAACACGGTGAAGCAAGTGTTCAATATCTTTTTCCGTTATGAATACAAGCCAAATATGAAAATATCACTAGAAAAAAAAATATCACAGTAGTAGAGGTGGGTGCAGGATCACCCCCCCCCCCCAGGATCGGACCTTGAGGATCAGCCCCAGGATCGGACCTTGAGGATCAGCCCAGGATCGGACCTTGAGGATCAGCCCCAGGATTGGACCTTGAGGATCAGCCCCAGGATCGGACCTTGAGGATCACCCTCTAGGATCAACCCCTCCAAGATCATCCCTTGAAGATCTACCGTCCAGGATCACCCCTCCAAGATTACCCCTCCAAGATTACCTCCCCAGGATCGGACCTTGAGGATCAGCCCCAGGATCGGACCTTGAGGATCAGCCCCAGGATCGGACCTTGAGGATCAGCCCCAGGATCGGACCTTGAGGATCAGCCCCAGGATCGGACCTTGAGGATCAGCCCCAGGATCGGCCCTTGAGGATCAGCCCCAGGATCGGACCTTGAGGATCAACCCCTCTAGGATCAGCCCCTCGAGGATCAACCCCTCCAAGATCACCCCTTGAAGATCAACCATCCAGGATCAGCCCCTCGAGGATCACCCCTCTAGGATCAACCTCCAAGATCACCCCTTGAAGATCTACCGTCCAGGATCACCCCTCCAAGATTACCCCTCTAGGATTACCTCTCCAAGATTACCCCTTAAGGATTACCCTCCAAGATTACCCCTCCAAGATCAGCCCTTAAGATCAACCCTTAAGATTACCCTTCAGGATCACTCCTTCAGGATCGCTTATACCATCAGGGTTATTCGATAGAAAAATTAAAATCAAGGAAATTGAAAAGAATAAAAGAACACTGATTTTATGTGGTGGTAATGTATATTCTATGACACACTCAGAAAAATGATAAATACAACAACAATGGAATTCCAAGCAACATTAATCTTTTAAGATACATTTTACAGTCTCCTTTCTTTTGATCATGCATCCAAGCTTTCCAATCACACGATTTTTGCCATATCAGCGGCATCACAGCATGCAAAAGTTCATTAAAGAGTTTTTCATTGGTATCTGTTAGCCGGTGTTGTCGACACAAATCTGCAATAAAGAGTGAAAGGATGATGATTTGGTATGGACTGACATTTTCACTATGCCCCAAAGCTTGTTTTGCTGCAGTCACTTTTAATCGCATCTTTAGGTTTAGAGTCAATTTATCTGGTTTCTTCATTATTTAATGGTTTTACAACTTCAGGTAGCCTTTTAACCCACTCTAACGAGTCGGAGCCGCGAGGCGACTCAATGCAATGCCCACATGGAGGCTCGCCATTTCCTTAGCATACTTATGAAAGAATAAGCGTTTAGCTAAAGTTCTATTAAATCGCTCTGCAATCGCTTACGATCTATGGTCCCCAACTTCACCCCTCTGAATATTAACATTGTAGTTTTTCATTAAAGTGTTAACACTAGCCATAAAATCTTTCCGTGGGTCAACCTTCTTGATTATTTTTAGAAAGACCAACAGCCCCCTTTTGTAGATTTTCTTAAAAACATTAGCTACTTGAACTGCTGTTTTATCAGTAAGGGATTCAGCTTCCTTGTACCTGTTCGCCACATCGACGACTGTAAGTGCATATTTGTAGGTTTTTCTACCAATTGTATCATGTGGCAAAAATAACAGATCGGCTTCATGCAAGTCATTAAGTTTTGCGCTGTTACTATTCACACTCGTTGACCGTGGAATATATTTTAAAGGAGCCCTATATATTTGCCACAAAGCTTGTTTTGTTGAATATTCCTTAGCGACTTTATCTGTAACTCTTGCTTGTTTAGCTAGTTTCTTTATTGCGGCATCTCCTTTCCACTTTCCAGTACTGCTATAGTAAATGTTTCTTAATTTGTTTTTTTGTTGTGTGGTCTATTCTCTTTACTTTTTACAGACGTATTTTTAATTCCGAGTGTATGTATGGAGGAGGGTGAATTTCCTTTCCTAGAACAATCTCAGTTTGTAATTTTAAGCTGTAAGTTTTGTAGAATTTCCTCTATTTTTTTACATTTTTATCCTTTTCAATTAATTTTTCTTTTTGTGATTTTAGTAATTGAGTAGTCCTGTTTTTGGTTGCCAAGTTATGCCTAATCTCTTCCTTCATTGCAGAAAACTTGTCAGATTCTCTCAAAGTTAATTGAATTCTTCTTGGCTTATAACACCATCTTGTAAGGCTTCTGAAATATAACTTGATATAGTATTCAGTTTAGAAATAGCTAGAACCTTAATCTCATTATGCTTTTGGCTTTCTTTATTAATTTTCATGAAAAGTATTTAGAGAACATTACTCCGATGCCACAACTAAATGCAAACCCTTTTCAAAATGATAAATATAGGCGCTGTTACAACACCTGATAAAGACACGATTCCGCTAGCAATGGCTGCCACTTCTGCAGCATATTCTGCATAGTCTAATATATTAATAATTGTTTTTATAATTTGTATGTAATGACTAGCCTTGATTTTTCTTTTCAATCTCCTTTTGAATGTTTTTAATTGTTTGCAACCTGTATGCGTTTACGTTAGTGGGATTTTCTGGCAATTAAGGATAAATATTTGGATAATCTGGTTTTTTTCTTTCATAATTTATTTTTCAATATATTTCAATTTCGTAGCAAATATATTCTACGCCTCCAATAAATTTACAATTTGTTTTCTTAGCACACACACCGCATTAAAAGTATGTAGGAGTATCAAAATCAAATGCTTTATATTTTATTCCATCAGCACTAAGAAACACCATTGATTTAATTCATAATTTCCAGCCCCCGTACTGCACGCGCGATTAGTGCCCTTAATTCTAAATCCAAAAGTAGTAATACTTCCTCCGTAAGCCAAGACACGTTTCTGCATAAATCTTGGTTGCTTATATGCTCCATTCCATTCAATAGTTATATAATCATCTTCGTATGAATTAGTTTTATCATTTTCGGAGTTTGATATTTTTCCTGTACTTATCTCTCCATATTTTTTTGTTTAAAGTATTTCAGTATTTACATATGTATTTAGTTCTGCCATTTTGTCATTGCCAAATTCTGGACCAAAGATACTCATTTTATTTACATATATAAAAATTATGTTATTTCCAAAGTTAATATTACGGGTAGACCGTAGTTGTTGATTTCTTGTCCTTTGGAATCTTTTATACTGAACTTAAATTCACTAATTAGGCCTGGTATCAAAGGTTTTCCTTTGAGAACGCTGCTATAGAAATCAATATGCATACTACTCCCAAAAGGTGTATCACCAGCAGGAATAATTTCTAAAAGATTTGAGGATTTTCCAAAAGTTATCACTTGCGGAAATTTGATCGCAGTGTATATAAATAGTTTCAAATGATTGAAAACTGATCATTTCCTTCCAATGTGTTTTCCATCTGCCAACCATCTATAATCCATACTAAATAAATCTGTTAATTAGATTTCTCTGGTGGAATCATGAAGGCTACTCGTTCTGTTTATCTGTTTACGTTAATTTTCATCCATGGAACTTGTCTGGTTATTATGTTATAAAGCTGCAGAATGTTATAAAGGCCAGCTTCTAATAGTATTTCCGTAATTTCTCCCTTTGGAACATTATAATACCCTACCCAATATATAACTGATTTTACGATTATGGAACCCTCTTTGAATTTCGATTGCCAATAGGTTGCTCTAATATTATTGGTTAATCAAAGTTTTTATTTCAAATGTATAATGCATTTTTATTTTATATCAAAAGATAAATTACATTATTTCCAATATAATTTCGAGGAATTTTTCAAAAATAAATAAAGTAAACACCGTATATAAACCTGGAGTTAGTGAAACAGAATTTACACAGCAGGGTATAAGTATAGTAATATACATATCTGATAGTAAGAGTTTCGCGCTACTTTTCCGAATATTTTTGAGAAATACAAGTCACCTCATGTTACATCTGATAAAATTGTTAATTTGTGGAAACGTCAGCCAATGAGCTTTTGGCAAAATCAATTAAATTGTGTTACACGGATGGCGACAACGGGTTTGGGATATCTTATGTACATCTAAATCATGATAATCCTTTAATCAAAACTGTTTATAGATTTCAGATTATTAAAAGAAATGGGCTGTCCTACTCCATTTCAAAATTATTGGTAGGTTTTCGAGAACAAGATAGATATCTCTGCCTATAAAAATATATGTGGACAGTTTCGTGTTTCACCCCATTCCATGTGGAACAACACGAAGATAATTACAGCAATGGGTAGGGAACTGCTTACCATTATGATGGTGGTAAGTCACTCCAGTGCCTGACAATGATTATGATAATTCTAGCTTAAACAACCCGTATGATAAATGGAATGAATATACGACTGCTACAGAGATGAGTTTTGGTGATCATCCATTTAAGTATACTGTTGCATATATAGCTCAAGAGTGTAAGTAGTGCTTAGAAAGGATTTATTTTCGATAAAGGTAAATAAATATACGATGGGGATGAGGAGATGTATCATGTCATCGGAGGATCTGATGGATTTATAGATATCGGCGTAGAAAGGATCAATGATTCTATCCGAACATATATTTATGCGAGGAGCCCAAGTTCAGACAAAACAAGCATGCTCGCTCCAGGGACCGGAACTGATGTGCGACGACAATTTCTGAATATTGTTGAAGATTGTATTACCTCACCTGTTGATTTACAAGGCAGCATAGATCGCTATGAAGATTGTTTGCAATATGCACGAAGTAGTCTAAACTTCATGCTTGGGGAAGACCTGTACCTTATAACTTCGGATATGAATCTACGCATTGGAAAATACGAAGGCTATAATATCAACAACAATCAAATAGCAGAATTATCAGAGATGAAGGCAATTAGTTTAGGTTTTATCCCACATGTTAATTCTGAACAGCGACGCGGATGATCGGGGGATCGGGGGACTCGAGGGAGCCATAGTCGTGCCAGTGCCCGCCCCGGAGCCTCGCGACTCAAGGGAGCCGGCAGGTGACTCAGCCTCGCGACCAAAGGGAGAGGGCAAGTGACTCGAGGGAACCGGCAGGCGACTCAAGCGAACCGGCAGGCATGCAGTAAATCGTGAAAATGAAAAAGGTAGCCCTAATTGTTGGAATTCTAACCATCGCTGGAATTGGTTATATGCTTTATGAGGTACTAAGATGATACTTCTTTTTGTAGATACATACAAATCAAAACCCTACACCCAGTAACGAGAGTCCAGACATGTTCAGCTAGTCATCCAACAGAACCGCTTAGCTGATGAAATAAACACGATGCCGCGGCTCCGATGATGCTCAGAAGCACCTTTAACATCCTTACTCCTAATTTTTTGAAAATATCTCAAAGATGTTTTAATTGATCTTTTATCCATTGTTTTACATTTGTATCTGGTGTGGGCTCTGGACTGGGCCTGGGTGCAGGCTCCGGACTAGGAGTACCACCGCGAATGCCAGCAATAATAGATGTGACATGATTACAACAGTTTGCCTTGTGCCTTCAATGGCCAAATGATTTTTCATTTTCCGATAAGGATTCAATTTCTGTGTCCATAAGTTTCAGACACTTTTATTTGTAAAAAATGTAATTAAAAAATTTATAAATTATGGAAGAAGGAATTGAATTAGAAGATTCTACTCCAGAGTTAAAAAGATTTTTATGATTTTGAGTATCATGAGGACTATACCTTTGATAAAGAAAGCGATCTTGGTAGACTCCTAAATACTTCAAGAGAATATCAAGAACGACTTGATATGCAGAGTTTATCAGTAAAACAAATTGAATTATCAAAAACCAAAGTAGATGCATTTTATAATTCTGTTGAAGTAAATTATAAACTGAAACCAACTTTTTATTGCATATGGAAAATTTACATATGATGGTGGAAAATTTTACAATGGAAAACATCTGCGTCATCAAGTAAATACACTTCGTTACCTACGAACTTTATGGCAATTTTTTTTAACAATGGCTCTTCCTATATTTTTGACAATGGTTCTATTATTGTCATTTTCTGAGGTTAAAAGAGTGATAATTTTGTGGTTCCCGGCACTATAACATCATCAGAGCCTAAAATTGGAAACTGCACCGTTAATAGTTGATTCAAATCAATTGTACCTAGATTATTTACTTGTTCTCCTCTTGTCCAAGTTAAAGCTTCATCTAATGCTAACAGCTCACAAAGGGAAGCCCTTCAGTTTGAATTGATGCTTCTTTTACACCTATAAGTTCAATTAATTTTTCTATTATCTGTTCAACAGTATGAGCAGTTTGTGGCAAATCATGCATGGGTATTTCTTCTGGTTGTGTGTGGACTAATGGTTGGCTTATGTTGTTAATCTCCGCTCGAACCTTTGGATTAATCTTGGTGGTGAGTTGGTAATCGGTAATCTTTAGATCACCTTTTATGATGTCAGTGCCGTATTTTCTCTTCAACGTACTTAGTGATAACAATTTTGAGGAGTCATTTTTATAGGTAGGTTTATAGGTAAGAAATAAAATTTTCCACCGATCCTGGGGCTGATCCTCGAGGGGCTGATCCTAGAGGGGTTGATCCTCAAGGTCCGATCCTGGGGCTGATCCTCAAGGGCCGATCCTGGGGCTGATCCTCAAGGTCCGATCCTGGGGCTGATCCTCAAGGTCCTATCCTGGGGCTGATCCTCAAGGTCCGATCCTGGGGCTGATCCTCAAGGTCCGATCCTGGGGGGGGTGATCCTGCACCCACCTCTACTACTTATCACGGCATTGTTTGTTAATGGAAGGCATCCATGCTAGATGTATCGTTATTAGGCACATAGGCTGGCGAATACAATGAGGATAAATGTCATCGATGAATTTGCATTTTAAGGTTATTTTGGGGTCAAATAAGGTCAACCTGAGTTCAACCTGGGTATTTTGGGAGTTTGCATAAAATTCAATTTTAATGAAAAGATCTATCAAAAAACGTATATTCATGATGATACAAACAAATTATTTCCAACCCATGACATGGACCTTTGAATAAATACACATATGGCATGTCTCAACACACTGACATAAAAGTGTAACTTTTTCAAAAATAGTTAATTTTAGGTATATCAAAGTTATTCTCATCTAATCTGTTTCTACAAGCCAATTTCACAACTTTCTAGTACAAGAAGAAAATTATGCTTGGTCAAAGTTGTGTTGTTTATCGGAGTTATTGTACTTTCCCCTACCCACTACCTCGAAAAATTTGAATCAATTTAAGAAGATATTCAGGTTTAAATATCTATCAGATTTGTGTAGGAAATACCGAAATGAGACTTAAAGTGTGACATCACATACCCACATTCATCAATAGAGGACTTTAAGTATTTTCTGAGGATTTATGACTATAACAACTAGTCATGTCATTAGACTATCAAATCGGGGTCTAGTCAAGTGCAATTTACAACCTGATACAAATTTGGTAATTTCTATTTGTTAATTTCTATCAAATATAATAAAATTTACTAGTAAATAATGATGTGACGTCACCTTTTGTAGTAGACTTTTACGCCAGTCGTAAGCTCAAAATCCAGTATCTCTTTAATAAAACAAGATATCACAGTCACTTTTTCACCGTTTTATTAGTGTATTTGAGATATTAAAGTAGTTTAGAAATTAGAGAGGGAGGGAGAGATGGAGAGGAAGGGAGAGAGGGAGAGATGGAAAGGGAGGGAGAGAGGGGAGAGGGAGAGGGAGGGAGGGAGGGAGGGAGGGAGGGGGGAGGGAGGAGAGAGGAGAGGGAGGCAGGGAGAGGAATCCCCCTTCGTCGGCAAACTAATTCAAGACATCCTACTATTCCAGTACCGCCGACAAAGGGGGTTAAGGGATGCATTTTC